>JASDQU010502966.1:11824-30548 GCA_032191745.1 Picea mariana | reverse complement strand
TATATATATATATATATATATATATATATATATATATATATATATATATATATATATATATATACTATTTTTAATTTAATAAAAAAATTCATGTAAAAAAAAAAAAGATATGAGAAGTAAATTTAATAATTAAATTATGTAAATCTCTCCTTAATAAAAAAATATATTCAAATTTATGTAATTCAAAAATAATTATAATTTTTCAAATTTTATTATTATTATTCTTAATTATGTAAAAAAAGAAAATATGAAAAATATATTTAATAATTGAATTATATAAATCTCTCCATAGTAAAAAAAATATATTCAAATTTATGTAATTCAACAATAATTATAATTTCTCCCTTTTTTTATTTTTTATTTTTCATAATATCTTTAGGTTGTCTAAATGAACAATCCTTCCCACATGTGAGTACTATAAACTTTGATATTTCATTTTTAACATAATTTTAAGATAGGAAATTTACTCATTTTCTTTAGTTGCATAGAAAATGTGTACCTTAATCGAGATTTTATAAAATATTATGAATTTCAAAATTATTTTTATTCTTGACTTTAATTTCATATAATTAGAAATTTAATATAGGTAAGGAAATTCATGAAATTAGAAATATGTTTTAATTATTTATATTTATAATTGATAATAAAGATTTTATTGAACTTTTTTCTAATAAGTCATTGTTATTGAAATAAACAAGATTAAACCAATTTTTTTCACTAAAAAATCATCATAAGTTGTGATTGTAAATTCTTCTTTATTTTCATATATATTAATGTTAATGCAAAAATGGATAGAAGTATCAACTAGGCTTAGAATAATGGTTAGAAGATGCATCTAACTCCCATATCATTATAAATCACAGAGAGAAAAGTGAACCCCTTTGATACACACCTCTAATTGGTAGAGCACCAAAATATCAATGCAAACATGCATCCATATTTATGTCACACAATTGAAAAAAATGAGCTTAATGTAAGAATTTTACCAATGTTTAATTTCTCATTTGACTTTGTTATCTCTTAAGGTAAATACTATCAATACTTCATTGTTTCAAGAAATAATGTCATTTTTAACATTGCATGATGCTAATTTTGAAATAGTTATAAATCTTAAGTTGACTCACCACAACAATACTTGAGCATCATTTTCTGTGGACTCCCTATCATATCCTTTGCATTTTTTTTCATTTTTTTTCAAGTTTTAAGGATGCAAAAGTGGATGTTACTAGTGACATCCTTTTTTGCATCTTTCCATCATCTCTTTTCATGTCTATTCTATTTATATTTCACATGTATTCATGTCCTTCCCATATCCCATGTTCATCCATTTAATGTCCTTCATGTGTCCCTTTTGCGTCAACTTTGGAAAGAACATTAGATGCAAATGGAATGTAAAGGAAAAAAAATGATTGCAGAAGGAAGATGCCAAAACATGTTATGTAGCTCATTTCTTGTTTGTGCATCATATTTCATGTATTATTGTAGCATAAAGGGATTGTTAGGGAGTCAAACACGTGATCTATTAATTACTAGCCCAATGAATTACAAATTTCCCTATGACTACAATTAGTAAGTGGTAGGGTAATTATGGCTTATACCGTGATGTAATTTACAATTATTTATTAACTTGTCAATACCATAACTCTTGCAAATGAACTCTATTTTTGGCACATAATATAGTTATTTGAAAGATATCAATGAGATTTATAGACCCATAGGACCCCACATGAATATGGTATTAATTGAGGTGTTTTTCTGATTTCAATTGACTTAACAATTTGTTAGCATTTCAACATTTTGTGAAATAGAATAGTGTCTAAGTTATTGAGATGAAAGTTTGTGTAGTTAACCCATGTACATAAGTGATGAGCTCATAGACATAAGCGATGTGCTCACACACATAAGAAAACACTTGTAGAGACAAGTGACACACCCACACACATAAGAAATGCACTTATACATAAGTGATGCACTCACATGTAAGTGACACACTCACACACATAATTTGTACACCTATGATAATCAATGCATCTAACTTATTCACCGACCCACACACTCATATAAGTAGGACACCCACACATAAGTGACACACTCGCACATAAAATACACACTTATACACACATAAGTGACACACTCACACATAAGAGACACAATTACACACATGCAACATGATACATAAGTACATTGCTTATGTGTATAAGTGAGAGTGCATCTCCCTTATGTGCACGAGTGCTTCATCTCTTATATGCATGAGTGCCTCAATTATTTGCATGAGTATGTCACTTACATGTGTGTGATTAGTAGACCCACACATAAACTATGCTTAGGTGCTTGAGTGTGGGAGTTCATCACATATGTGCATGAGTGCATCATTTATTTGCATGAGTGTGTCACTTATGTGTGTGTGTGTGATTGATTGAACCACACATAAACAATGCTTAGGTACATGAGTGTGTAAGTGCATATCTCATGTGCATGAGTGTGTTGCATAGGTGTAATTTCATCTCCTATGCATGTATTAGTGAATTGTTATGTGTATGTGAGTGCATCACTTATGTGCATGACTATGTATCTTATGTGTGTGAGAGTGATACACCCACACATAAGAAACAAGCTCACACCTCAAACACACACCTAGATAAGAGACACACTCACAAATAAGATATGCAAACACACACACACACTCACACAAGTTATTCCCTCACACATAAGTGACACACTCACTTTTATCCCGGTGGCTTAACTTGAATTGTTAAGTGTTGTAGACTTAATGTAGGAAATCCTAGGTTCAATGGGGATAATGGGGAAATCCCTGAAAAAGAAAAGAAAAATACTACCTTCACTACTGAGTGGGGATAATTTTCCTACAATGATATGCCTTTTTGGATTAAGAATTCCCCAACATTGTTATCTGAGATTGTGATCGCAACATTTCATGATTTCATTCATAAATTTATTGAGGTATACTTGGATGATTGGACTATGTACAACTTACTCAAGGATCACATTGGGATATTATGCTTGGTGTTGGATTGCTTCAAACAACTACAAATTTCCCTTAATCTAAGAAAATGTATTTTTTGTCTACCCTTTGGGAATCTGCTAGGACATATAGTTTGTAGGTAAGGAGTGCTAGTTGATTCTATGAAAGTTGCAGTAATTCTCAATATGCATCCTTCTACCACTATCAAACAATTGCAGATTAATATAGGCCATATTGGATACTATTGAAGGTTTATTAGGAATTACACAAGTATAACCACACCTTTGGAACAACTACTAAAGAAATTTGGATAATTTCATTGGACTCAAGACTATGATAAATCATTTGACCCGCTCAAAGAGAATTTGATTACTACACCTATTTTAACTTACCCTAACTGGAAAATTGAGTTTCGCGTGCACATTGATGCCTATGTGATTGCATTGGGTGCTATCCTGGCACAACCAGAGGACAAAAATATCGATTATCCTGTCTACTTTGCCAACAAAAATCTTTCTCAAGATGAGAGCAACTATACTACAACTGAAAGGGAATGTTTGGCAATGGTTTATGCTTTACAAACATTTACAAATTATTTGTTAGGAAGCCATTTTAAGTTTTTTACTGTTCACTCCGCTTTGAATTATCTGGTTAACAAACCTATGTTAGAAGGTCAAATTTGTAGATTCTTGTTATTATTCTAGGAGTTTTCTTTTGAAGTCATTGTCAATCCTGGTAAACTAAATGTGGGGCCAGATCATTTGTCGATACTAGATTTGAGAGAAAGTGGTGGAGTTGTAGATGACCAACTCCCTAATTTAGATATTTTTTGTATTGAGGCTATTCTTGATTATATATCAGACATTACCCTATTTCTAACCATTGGTACTATGCCGGGAGAATAATCCATGACCCAGAAGAGGCACCTCATGGTTCGTGCAATGGATTATCAATTAATTGTGAGAAAACTACACAAATTGAGATTGGATAATTTCTTGTGGTGTTGTGTGATAGACCATGAAAGACCTGCTATTCTACGGGAATGTCACGGTGGAGTTGTGGGAGGACACGTTGGTGGCAAGGATATTTCCAGAAATATCTTACAAGCATGATTATGGTGGCCTGTAGTGTTTAAATATTCTAAGGAATATTCTTGGGCTTGCGATGTATGTCAGTGAGTGGGAAAGCCATCTCGTCATGATGAGTTACCTCTACACCCTGTCAGAGCACTACAAGTATTTGAAAAATGGGATGTCGATTACATCGGTTTGATAAATCCCCGTGCTATGCATTCAAAGGAAAGATACATAATTATCACAAATGATTACCTAAATCGATGGGATGAAGTGGAGGTTGTTCGATATTTCTCTATAGCCACAACAACACAATTTATTTTTTCAGAAAATTATTACCAAGTTTGGTTTTCCTCAGAGCTTAACAAGTGATCAAGGAGCCCACTTTCTTAGTGAGAGTATCACGGCCCTTACAAGAGGATTTTTTATTCAACATCATAAGAGTAGTCCCTACCTTCCGCAAGCTAATGGAACAATGGAAGCATTTAATAAAATCTTGGATATGGGGTTGACTAAAGTCTGTTGCGTAAATCGGGATGACTAGGATGAATGAGTCCCAACTGTGTTATGGGCCTACCAGACTACCAAAAAGCGATTAAACATGTATAATCCTTTTCAACTGGTATATGGAAGAGAAGCAGTTGTGTCAGTTGAGTTTCTCACCCCAACTTTATTCATTATGCAAGCTACTAAGATGACAAATGATGACTCACTTGTTGAGAGGGTCAAGGAACTGATGGTACCTGAGGAAGCTAGATTCTTAGCATATTTTCATCAGACCATGGAGAAAGCCCGACAAAAGGCCTGACATGATTGACATACAAGGTCTAAATTATTTTCACAAGGTGACCTTGTGCTATTATATGACAAAAAGTATTATAAACATCCAGGGAAGCTCCAAATGCATTGGCTTGGACCTTTTATCATTGAGGAAATCTGTGACTTTTGAGCAGTCCGATTAGTGCAACTTGATTTCCTTCTTCGACTGAGATGGATTAATGGAGAACTCCCGAATACCTACCTTTTTGCTTCATAAATCAATTTTTGTTTAGCTCCTATCTCCGGGAGTGAGTTTTGTAGGTAGAATTTTCAATTCTGTCTTTGTTTTCCATTTTCATCAATAAAATGGTGACGTGTCTAGTTGTAACTGACCTTATAATTATTGTTTTTCTTTCCACGTCGTCAAGCCTAGATATCACCTTTGTGGTCGAGGAAGTCTCAATCACATCATCTCATACTTAATGTGGCTGAAATTTGAATTTCACGCTCTTCTGTCATCACATGGGTTGTTAAAATTTGTTAGTAACTTTTTGTTTTCCATCGTATCTCTTCCTGTCATAGTCAATTAAATATTAACAATTGTTTGTCCTTTTTCCAGTTCACCACTCGCCTACTCATTACTTTCCCAAGTTGATCCGATGTCCCGTTACCAACTTTCCGTTTATGCATTTAGTTTCCCCAATCACGGCTTGGATTTTGTCATGTTTGAGGGATTTAGTTGATGTTAATGCCCACTCTTGTCACCTTGTGGAAATCAATTCCTTTTGACTCTGTCATTTCCTGCATGGTTCTTATGTAATCCCCATTACTCGACGATCCAATGATTATTGTGTTTTCATCCAATTGCTTGTATATTCAGTCCTGGAGCCTCTTAAGCACCTTGTAATCCCGTGTCCATGAATTTCCCCCCATTTTTATTTTTTTACCAACGTTGACCTGTTCCAATGGTTCACACAACTGGTTGAGGGGGCCTCATAACTGTTGTTCCAATGGATTTTATTGATCCTCGGGTTACCATTCAAGGCGATCTGCACGGGAAGGTTGAAAAAACTAGTTTAGTTGACTTCGACTTTAATGACACTCTGGAATTCCCACACATGGCTACCAATTCTTTCATGGATTGTACTACAGTGCCCCACGAAGAGTTCCATTGGTAGTGGAATCCTGACTACATCCCCTTGCGAGATTCCACTTTATTGTGTCTTTGTAACCTGCCTGTCTTTGGTACTGTTGGAGACATTGGATGAAGCACCGAATTTATGATAAAAAATGTACACAAAATTACCCTTTGGTTATACCAAGCCTACCCAATCCATGTAGAGGACGTCCATATGCTCATTGGGTTGTCCATGCAGGGCTAGGATGTCACTGAAGGCTTCCAAGGCTCTGGAAGACATCAGATGTAGGCCCTAGAACGAGCAAGAGAACCCAATCACCATCCATCACAAAGGAAGTGGAATATGAAGGAGAAGAGGAAGTGTTGTCGAGTGACACACTTCAGATTCCATCTTCATCCATTCTTGACGATTCCACGATCCTAGGTAAACAATTTCGAGATGTCTTGACATCAATTTTTCCTTGGAAGAAGTTTCATACCACATCCCCATCCCAATCTCTTAGTGATATTCTCATCATTGAGGCCACCCCCTTTTCCTCCATCCAACGCTAAGTCCACACCACTCCATTTCCATTGCATACCAACCCCCCTCAATTTCATACCACCCCACCTTAKATGTGCACTAGACTTTACACCCCATTCACTTCACCATATAAACCCAACATCATCCATATTCTCGATGACCCTCCCATTCAGCTCCACTCTACCACTATCGTTGAAGATGCCACCACTCCAAAGAATGGTGGGACCACCACCATCGTGCACACGACCCCAACATCCCCAACGCATAACCCATTTGAAACAGTTTCACCATACTTTACTACCCATCCCGCTACCATTGTTGGTACTGCTGGTCCATTCCCCTCCACTTCTCCTTAGATCCTGGAAGTCCCAGTCCCCCTACACACAACCCTCAAAATGTCCTCTCATCCATAACCAGAGACAGGGCCTGAAACCCATATTCCGATGGATGAGGGCCCTCCACAGGTCCAACTAAACACCCAGGTTGATACTCATTTAGCGCATAGCACTACTTCTGTCATGGAACAAATTGGGCCTCTGCTAAAGGACACTCAACAACGATGAACTATCTTGGAGATCTGCTTGCAACACTTCCATCAGAGGTCACATACAAGATTATGCAAAGCCTCAAAACTCATTCACCTACCCCATATGGTGTTGGTACCCCCAAATTTTCTTAGTGTTCTATCGCAAGCGACCAACCACTTTCGTAGTGATTTCCTTTGGATTCCATTTCCATTGGTGGAGAGATATCCACATGGGCTACACCACAGGTCCTGAACCTTATCCGGTCTTCCACCGTCCAGCTAGAGCAGAGGATCACAACAGTCGAGCATACCAACCAAGCCCTCACACACAAAAAAAATCATTGCAAGAGGGTGTTAATGAAGCCATTGCAGCCATAATAATTGAGCAGAACTTGCGGGTACATGCCGAATCCACTATTGTAGTTTTTGCTGACAAGTTTTCTCAAGTTTAGCCTTCTTTCCTCCATGTCATTCCTTAGCTTCCAGAATATATCACTCTGGTTACACCACCTGACATAGTTTACCTCATTGCTGCCACATGGTCCTAGTTGGTGGCCAAGACAGATACCCTGCAACAAGAGGTAGCAATGTTCAAGTTAAAGGAAAAGGAGCAACCTGAAGAGATCCTCCAAAATCTTACACATGCAGTCGAGGAGGGCACCACTGCCAAGTCCTCACTTAATGCCCAGACCAAGGAATGTCATCGACTCTTCGATATAGTCACAAACTGGGTTAGCTTGTTCGATCAACGTAGTAAGCCCGTCAAAGAGTTTTTCACTAGGATTAAGAAGATGCAAGTAGAAGCCTGAGCCATTGCTAACCCTATCGATAAATTGGCTAAGTTTGTCGAGATACAAGTTGAGGATGATCGGCTAGATGCCATGGATGAGGTTAATAGAGTTACAAAGACAACACATTGACAGTTCAAGCCTACAATACAAGATGAGTACATTCCACTGGAACAGTTGGACTCCCTTGCTGACATAGAGTGGAATGCTCTGTTGAATACCAAGCATGAGGTGCCTGATTTCAACGCCACACAATAATTGTTTATAGGCTCCTCGATTTTGGTAAGGAAATGGAAAGATCAGATGGAACACTATGACAATTTCCATGAGCAGGCCCTTGGAATTGTACCATAGTTGGGCCCTTAATTTGAAGGTGACCACAACAAAACAACATAAGGTTGACTTGGGAGGAGTAAAATATTGTGGTTGAGTCCCTTTGGGCCCTTCGTTTTGGAGAACGTTCAATTTTGCGAAAGGATCACAGTTTTGCGGGAAAGTGTAGCAGGGAAGCGGAAGGATAGAAGCAATGGAAAGTAGCTACATTGAGAAGAAATATAACTACCAGCATACCAACAATGAATATAGATCAGATGCCATCTGGTGGAAGAAGAAGAAAGGTCTAGAAGCTTCGAGTGCAGGAAAATACAAAGATGGAAATCAATAGAAACAAGATCAGGAAAGCATAGAAGAGGAATTGAGAAGCAACAAAGGGAATGATACAAATTGGGAAAATTTAATGGGGAAGGGATAATTGTAGATTCTCACTACTATTGTTGCCTAGATGCTATTGTTTCTGTTGTTTCCTAATTGTTAAGTAAACGAACTAATTCTGAGATCTGACATTATTATTAAGAGTTATTAGATTTTTGTTGCTTGATTCATGTTCTTCTTTTGTAATTGGTTATGTTGTATAAGTCTTGATATGAAAGAAATACTCCATGTACGCCATTATGTGATATGATAATACAAAATGGATTATTCAAAAATCCAAAAAAATGTCATTATATGGATGAATGCATAATCTTCCTTCTGCACGACCTATCTTGTTTTGTGTAGTTGCTAGTTGCGATACTTGTTAACAATATTTTGTGATGTATGCACTTATGTTTATGTTGTGCAACATGGATTATCGAATGCATAAACTGGTTTAGACTTCTAATGATATGATATTTCACATTTAAGTATGAATCTTCCTTGTAATACACAAGATTTGATGGTGTGTCCTTGTTAACTCATTTTATTACACACAAGTCTCGACAACGCTTCAGGTGATACCTCCTTCCCTTGCAGAAGGTTTAATATGGTAGTGCTACTAGAATATGACAATACCTTTTCTGGTAACCTCCGAGAACCCCGGTCTCCAGTTTTGTACCAAGAGATACCGCATCTTTCTGTGCCTTTATATTTCAATACAAAACCTTTAGGTCCTGGAAACATAACCATCTTTTGTTCCTTCTATGCTTGCGTGCATCCTTTTTAATGTTGGGGGGTTGAAGACCCAGAGTTCATCTAGAGTTGACAAAAAAAACCCCAAGGTGTCAACATATCAATCCCCAACCAAAGACTAAAGAAGGTCTCACCCAAGACTCCACGAGACTCACAGAGACCATATGGTCTTGTGTCGATGATGAAGGACTAATTACATAGGAATCCATCTGGGTTGGAATTAATACAACCCATTACAATCTACTTAACGATTAACAATATATAAAAACAACATATACATTTAATTAACACATGATCAATAGATCATAAGACCAATATCATTGCACCTTTATTATCTTCATTCAACCATTCACGAAAATACATTAAACAACTCATCAATTGACATCAACATATCCCCTCTCTTTTACACATTTTCCCTGTATTACATTAGATAGTGTCATGCACTTTCTTCAGACTTTGCAGATATGACAGACCCAGAATCACAACCAGATACATTACAAAAACATAGGCTCAGTGTGAGCTCAAGTAAATTGACAACAACCAACACTAGCTACCTAGTTGGATAGCTAAAATGACTAACACCAAACTTCTTGCTGTCGTTTTTTCTCTTTTTTCTCTGCTTCTCGGCTCTAACACTTTGTCACTTTCATTTATGCCCCACTTTCTCCTCTGACTTCCAGTCCTGCACACTTTTTTCACCCACATGCATTCCATATAGCCTCCTTGGAGTTGTGGCAATCTTAACTAATTTTCCAACTCATCTCCTTATTGCTCCATGATATCTCGAGCTGCCTGAAGTAACCATTTGGGAAGATTTCCTAAAGATTCTTTTCCTAATTCTAGCATGTATCCAATGTCTTCTTAATCCCTGATGCGCATCACAAAACTCGGACCGACGCGTATTGGATGAACTTTAACTGACGCACATAAGAAAAACTTGAATTGGAGCATGCACAAACCTGTTTTCACCTCACGTTTCACCTGTTGCGCAGCTGCTTGAGTGTGCACACAAACTGGAATAGGCGCACACAACTTTGTTTGTATGTGTGCGTGATCTTTACCCAAAACTTTGGGTGCCAACATCTTAGTATCTTTATTTGTCTCATTAGTGGCACTTCTAATATATCTTCTTGAATTCTACATTCTAGGTCATATTTGGGGTCTGAAAGATAAAGTTTTCTTTTAATACACATTTTTAGAGAATGCTTTTCAAATCACAAATAAGATTTGTAGTGAAATTTGAATACAAATTCTTAATTGTATTGTTTCATATCACAATTAAACAACTCATGTATATTATTGACTAAATGCGAAGATTTTTTTATTGTCAACAAGAACTCAATTAATGATATCACGTATAATAGTTTCCTCAAGAACCATATCTATATTTAAAGTTATTTCTATGGATTTATGATCATAATCCAATTCATTATCCTCATTTATTTCAACATTATCAATTTATTCAACAAATGAATAATAAATAAAGGATATGACATAATCCCCCGGATGGGGTGATAGTGAGTGCTACACGACGATCGACGGGAGTGGGCAATAGCCACCAGGACACGGGGGCACGTGAAGGGCCCGTGCCACCCTCCTCCTAATTTATTAAACCTTCAATCCGACGCGAATGAGCATTAATGCGAGCCTTAACACATGCGTCCTTCCCATTTGGTTTCTTTGATATGGCGTGGATGGCAGTGTTATGTATTTGTTGTTGTCAACCTCCCGCAGAGCTAGCTCTGCAGTGGCAATGGTGTGAACCTGTTCTAAGTGCTTCCGGGCTCGAGCTCAGCCCTGTCTACTCCTTGACCCTTCGTCCTCGTTCTGCGTTCGGGATCATGAATCGTCCAAGGGGAAGACTGAGGCGAGGCTCGCCCTGGAAGCCTCGGCGCCCCTCAGTCTCCCCTTCCGATTCACCTTCCATTAGCTCCTCTTCCCGGCGCTACCCTAGGCATTTATCGGCTTACTCTCGTGGCAGGATAAACTCACACTCTACTAGCAGGGCTCTGGTGCCCAGGATGTCTAGCCCTCCCCTGAGTCATGCCCGCAATCCCTCCGTTTCGACATCCGACTTAGACTCCCACTCTCAGCATGCTTCTCGCGGGGCTGGGCCTCTCCCCYGYGRCCYCTTCACCAATGTCCAGCTGTGGGATAGTATGRCGGCCCTCTACGATCTAGTTTTTGGTATTCGCCAGGAAGTGGACGACCTCAATTATCGGCTACAAGAAACCGGAGCCAAAGTGGAMCTTTTTCTTCRGACTCTCTCCTCTCTGCAGAGCTCCCTAATCTCTAGCTCGRATGAGGATGCTCCAATGGAGGAGCYGGAYGAGGYGAYGRAYGAAGCGACAGATACARCGCYAGATGCAGCACCACGGGCARCGCYGGGTGCAACAACAGATGCAARTYGAGAAAGCACAGYCGAGGCCACTGTGGGCGACGTGGGGCATGAGCRCAACTGGGYAGCTCAGCCAGGTGTCTAGCTTGTTTAGTTTTGTTTTKTCGTATCATAGATGGTTAGCARCTTTTTTGAAGTTAACCTTTTTCACYAGTATATGGATGATATCGATGTAAACTCTGTTTCAGACGATAAACAATAGTTCTGTTAAGTCTTCAAACTGCTTGGGTACAACGGACTGGTTTCCCCTCTGTTGAGGCAGTCTTGCACTTCAGCATGAACTTCTCTGTACTATGCCTTGATACTCTGTTTCTAGAAGGATCTTAATATATATTTTTCTTACTTACAAAAAAAAAGGATATGACATAATAAAAAAGAGTCTACTCTTCCTATGAATGTAAGTAATAAGGAAAAAGTTAAGCCAAATGATCCACTCATAACAAGAGGCCAGATTAAGAAGCTCGATGGCATATGAATTCATTTAAATATCTTCAAAGTAATCTTAATCTTAAGAAGTTTGATACCATAGAATTTATTTGATTATATTCAAAGCTTTTGTAGAGATTAATTTATAAATTCATGTCAAATTTATTTAATTAAAAAATGATTTATATTATTTTTTAAATAACAATAATTTTATTTTATAATTTAGAATTATGATAATAATTAATTTATAAATTCATGTCAAATTAATTTAATTTAAAAATATTTTATATTATTTTTTTAAATAATAATAATTTTATTTCATAATTTAGAATTATGATAATTTTTTCAATAACTTCATCTATTAGGAAATGTTTTAATTTTTTTGCTAAAATTCATAAATAATTAATATAAAATCAATTTTAATTAATTTTAATAAATAAATTAAACCATAGAAATATAAATGTTAAACTTAAATTATTTTATAAAATTATTCAAAACATTAATATAAAACAAATTTAAATTAATTTTAATAAATTAATTAAAGATAAATATAAATGTCAAACTTAAATTTTTATAAAGTTATTCCTTGTTGTTAAAAGATAAAACTCAAAATTTGTATACAAACTATTATGTATCAATATGTAATAATAATATTTATTAATATTTAATATTAATATATTTCTATTATATTTACAATTTTAATCATATTTTATGACGCTATTTTAACATTGTACTTAAATATACACTTTATATAAAATGAGCGTTAATTATATCATGAGAATTGTCATGAGTTTTCTTTAATTAACAGTGTAGTATCATGTTTTATAAACTTTTTTAATAATTATTTATATTAAAGTTGTTAATGTTTTTTATAACAATATCTAAAATCCATCTATATTAAATGGTAGTGTAGTCTAAACTAAATATGATCCCCACATATATAGTCCATGTCAAATGTTATTCTCAATATGAAACACCTAAAAAAAAAAAGCTTTTTCTAAGTTGTGATTTAACTAATATTATAATATCATGTTTTATAACTTGTTTTAATTGATTATTTATTTTTAATACATAATTTAATTAATATAATTACAAAAAAATTATTATCATATTTAATAATATATATTTAATTTATAGTTATTATTTATATTAAGTAATCGTTGTTATTCACATATATTTTTTAAATTTTAATAAAATAAAATTTTGAATAGATTCATATTAAATCTAAAGTTATTAATCATTATAAAGAGGGATCAAACTTCTTAAGTGTAAATTTTTCATTTAATTCTATTTAAAATGTTTAATATGAGTGGGTCTAATGGTTAAGAGCATATGTTTCCTTCTAAGAAGTTATATATTCAAATCCAGAGAGGAGTAGAGTATATATACCTACCTTAAAATCCTTGAACTAAAAAGGTCTCATACACATATCTAATTTAATTTTTTAAATATTGTTACTTAATGTAATGATTTTTTTTTCTTATTGTTATCACATAACTTAACAACATCATCTCTCCATTAATTATATCTAAATCATAATATAATAATATATAATATTTTTGAAAGACAAAATCATTAACCATATCATAATATCATAGTAGTTTCCTCAAGAACCATATCTATATTTAAATTTATTTCTATGGGTTGATGATCATAATCGAGCTCATTATTTTCATTTATTTCAACATTATCAATTTATTCAACAAATGAATAGTAGTTTCTTCAAGAATCATATCTATATTTAAATTTATTTCGATGAATTGATGATCATAATCGAGTTCATTATCTTCATTTATTTCAACATTATCAATTTATTCAACAAATGAATAGTAATTTCTTCAAGAACCATATCTATATTTAAATTTATTTTTATGAATGGATGATCATAATCGAGTTCATTATCTTCATTTATTTCAATATTATCAATTTATTTAACAAATAAATAAAAGATATGGCATAATCAAAGAGACTGTACCCTTCCCATGAATATAACCTTCCCAATTGATCTATTCATAACAAGACGCCATATTAAGAAACTCAATTCCATATGAATTCATTTAAATATCTTCAAAGTAATCTTAATCTTAAAAAGTTTGATACCATAGAAATGATTTAAATATATTCAAAGCTTCTTTAGATATTAATTTATAAATTTATATCAAATTAATTTAATTAAAAAATAATTTATATCATTTTTTAAATAACAATAATTTTATTTCATAATTTAGAATTATGATAATAATTTTTTCACAGAATTTCATCAATTTTATAATTAGGGAGTTTTTATTTTATTTTTTAAAGTAAAATTCATAAATAAAATTTATAATTAGGGAGTGTTTTATTTTTTTATTTTAAGTAAAACTCATAAATAATTAATATAAGAAAAATTTAAATTAATTTTAATGAATAAATTAAACCAAACAAATATAAATGTGAAACTTAATTTTTTATAAAATTATTTAAAACATTAATATAACTTAAACTTAAACTTAAACTTAAACTTAATTAAACTTAAACTTAACTTAATATAAATGTTAAACTTAACTTTAACTTTATTCATTGTTTTGAAAGATAAAACTCAAAATTTCTATACAAAAGATTCTTTATTAATATGTAATAACAATATTTATTAATATATTTCTATTATATTTACAATTTTAATCCTACTTTTTTATTATGACAATTTTTTAATATAATACTTAAATATATACCTTAAGTAAAATAAGCCTTAATCACAACAGTTATAACATTTAACATATGTATTATATAATACATATGTTATAACATATGTATTATATAATACATACTAATTATTATTGTAATATCATGTTTTATAATTTTTTTTAATTATTATTTATATTAAAGTTGTTAATGAGTTTTTTCTAACTCATTAATCCTACCATGATCATGTTTTATAATTTTTCTTAATTATTATTTATATTAAAGATGTAGCTGAGGTCAAATGTTATTATCAAAATGAGACATCTAAAACAATGCGTTTTTTCTAACTTGGGATTTAATTAACATTATAATATCATATTTTATAAATTGTTTTAATTGATTATTTATTTTTAATACATAATTTAATTAATATAATTATACAATTTTTTTTTATTATCATAGTTAATGATATATATTTAATTTATAGTTATTATTTATATTAAGTAATAGTTGTTATTTACACATAATTTTTAAAGTTTTTACAATAAATTTTTGAATAAATTTATATTAAATCTAGAGCTATCAATCATCATAGAGAGGAATCAAACTTCTTAAGTATAGGTTTTTCATCATTTAACTCCATTTAAAATATGAGTATGTATACCTAAATGGAACATCATAGAGAGGAATCAAACTTCTTAACGGTAGGTTTTTCATCATTTAATTCCATTTAAAATATGAGTATGTATACCTAAATGAAATAGGGTATATGAAAAGATATAATACATATCTATTTTATTTTTTTAAATATTATTACTTAATGTAATGATTTCATTTTTTCTTATTATTATCACATAACTTAACAATATTTTTTCATTAATAATATCTAAATCAAAATATAAAAATATATAATATCTCATTAATAATATCTAAATCATAATATAATATCTTTGGAAGACAAAATCATTACAAACACCGACACTTTCCATTTAGGAAACTTCATCCCAAATTAGATAAAATAATATTTAATCATGAGAGGTACTTCTATAACAGTCATTATAATATTAATATGATTCACCCTATCCAACCTCCACACTTTTGACTTGTGATTGTTATCCGTATAATAATACAGCAACGTATCATTGTAAAATTTCCTTCACAGGCTTTTCTTTACACTCCACTGCCTGCGCTTACTCTTACATCTCTACGTTCGCAATAACCACCTTACCAATTACATGGAGGCCGTCCACACCAATTATATTTGTGTGACTCTGAGATATATCAGAACGCCATGGAAGTGGTGCACGCCAGCCAACATCAACAAACAAAGGACCTGACACTCCACATTTCCATCTCGACGATGAACCACCTGGAAACAGCCAGCACATATATTCGATCTTTTCCCCGTACTTGGAATCTCCATGCCTGCTGTCTTTTGCCAGCTTGGTGATTAATTTTATTCGATTTGTCAATTTTCAATCAGTGTTTTGAACGTGGTTACAGTCACACTGTATTTGGAGATGCATGCACAACTCTTTCATATGAAATCATTAATTGTTAGCCATGCGCGGCGCGCCCACTTCCATATATGTCAATTTCATGGAATACAGTTTTACTCAAATTAATAACCCTTTTCCATTAACTTATTTATAATATCAAGTGGAAATGGACACTTATCACCTGGTACACAATCACTGGCATGGCATTCCCCTTTATAAGGGTGTTGTTTCAGTGCATTTGCATGAACTTTTGAGTGTTGCACCAGCAAGCATGAGTGTGTATTTGCTGTGGCTGCTGATTCTAACATGAATGGATGGATCGATAAATATCTCAGTCAATGGTTGAGGCTGCAGCATCATCACGATTCACACCTCAATGCCCAACAATGTTTTCTACCATATTCGGATTCACAATATGAGATCTCTAGCTATCTGTCTGTCTACATATTGACTAAATCTGCACCCTAGCACTGTAGTCATCAATGGGTTTTGGGTATTTGGGGATCTATAGGTGCCAAGAAATTTAGAGACATGCTTCTGTAAATGCCCAATTGCTAAATTGATAAAGCTTGAGGGGAGAATCCTGATGATGCTGCATCAACAATAAATGGCTACAGTGTAGACACGGGCGTACTTTCTTGCTATAGACACAAAGGGCCACGCTGCACACAAGGTGACTATATTTTTAATCTCAGGTTCAATTTTTTCTGTAATGCTTATTATCAGTATTCACATTTCTCTGTAATGCTTATTATCAGTATTCATAAGTTTTTTGTTTTATTTTGATATGTTACTTAGTTGTTATTTGTTGGGTATTTGACTAATTACATACTCCACAGTTGAGCTGTTACTCCATTCTAATTACATACTCCACAGTTGAGCTGTTACTCCATTCTAATTCTACTATATGGCTAATCATCCTTGAGTTTTCCTTAGTTCAAAAAAATTGTTTAATGTTGGCGTAGTTGGTGTTTCAAGTGATCTCAAGAGATTGTCTGACTTCTCATCTCTGGTAAGTACCTTAAGGTTCATTTTTCTAAAAACAATGTCCTAAATAACCCTCACACTCTAAAACTTCTCATCTCTGGTAAGTACCTTAAGGTTCATTTTTCTAAAAACAATGTCCTAAATAACCCTCACACTCTAAATTTGTGCAGTATTGCGGATTCCCATTTGGACTGATCAAATTTTGCAGTTTCTGTGACTCGTCATGCCACCCTGGAATAAATGATAATGAATATTATCATTTGGACTGATCAAATTTTGCAGTTTATGTGACTCGTCATGCCACCCTGGAAGAAATGATAATGAATAGCAACTATTAGCTTTAGTCTCTCCCTAATAAGTGATGGTGATACCTGTGGCTTTCTTTCAGCCTAGGGTTGGTAATGAATAGAAACTATTCTCTTTAGTCCCTCCATTAATAAGTGAGGGYGATATCTGTAGCTTTCCTTTAGCCAAGTGTTATATATAATCCAATTTCAGCAAAGTGTTATATATAATCCAATTTCATATTGTGGTTTTTACATATTTTGAGATTTTGAGTGTGTAAGTTTTTACAGTTAATCATAATTAARATTTTTGGATATAATTGTATAAGTAGTTTTTGAAAAGTTCAACAAAGTTTYTAAARTTTCTAGTGTACACTYTACCCATCATCAATAACATACAAAACTAAAATCTATATTAAATATCAATTAGCACAAAAATATGTATATGAAATCCTGCCAAAAATATATAACCTGATTGTTTCCATATGGCTGCAGTAGTTCTGTGGTTTTAAACTATTTGAAAGCACAATCCCAAGTGATGTACATATGCAACTTAAAATATGTGTGTGAAATCCTGCTTAAAATATCGAATCTGATTTGATTGTTTCAATATGGCTGCTCTAGTTCTGTGGTCTTAAACTATTTGAAAGCAAGTCCAAGTGATGTACATATGCAACTTAAAATATATGTGTGAAATCCTGCTAAAAATATCGAATCTGATCTGATTGTTTCAATATGGCTGCTCCAGTTCTGTGGTCTTAAAGTATTTGAAAGCACAGTCCCAAGTAATGTACATATGCAACTTAAAATATGTGTGTGAAATCCTGCTTAAAAATATCGAATCTGATCTGATTGTTTCAATATGGCTGCTCCAGTTCTGTGGTCTTAAACTATTTGAAAGCACAGTCCCAAGTGATGTGCATATGCAACTTAAATTATGTGTGTGAAATCCTGCTAAAAATATTGAATCTGATCTGATTGTTTCAATATGGCTGCTCCAGTTCTGTGGTCTTAAAGTATTTGAAAGCACAGTCCCAAGTGATGTACATATGCAACTTAAATATGTGTGTGAAATCCTGCTAAAAATACTGAATCTGATCTGATTGTTTCAATATGGCTGCTCCAGTTCTGTGGTCTTAAACATTTTGAAAGCACAGTCCCAAGTGATGTACATATGCAACTTGCAAGATTAACTCTCTTACAAGAAAGTTAATCTCTTACAAGAGAGTTCGC
>JASDQU010502965.1:106822-120282 GCA_032191745.1 Picea mariana | reverse complement strand
CATAAACATTAAAATTCGAACTAATCAAAGAATGAATATGCAATGTAGAATATTCGATTTCCATAAGGATGAGTGCATTTTCTTTTTCAAAAATAAATCGTGTAAAATCATCTTGCAACATGTCCTTTTTCCATTCAAGTGATGAAAGTGAAAGAGCATCCAAACTGAATTGATAAGTGTTATGTTTGGAATTAGTTTCACCCAATTTTGGCATATCAAAAAGATTGGATTGTGGTGGCAAAGAGTAAGATACCGTGGGTAAAGTATCAAATCCACTATAATCTAAGAAGAGATCGGGATATAAAGAGTAAAAGGAATCAGAAATAAGCACATGAAAAGAATATCTTGAGCTATGATATTTAACAATGGTATTCTCAAGACATTCCTCTTCATTTTCCTTAAAACTCACTCTGTTTTGGTGATAAATTCTTCAACATAATATGATCATTTAAATTTGTCTCCGATACGATAGATAATTCGATACTTTCATGGAAAACATCTGATCTTTCATGTTGATAAGGTATGATTTGTAAATGAGGATTTAATGTTTCTTCTTCCAATTGTCGATCTACATCTCTAATCAGTTTCATTTGAATGTTAGAATGCTTAAGATCATTTTCATTACCTAAGTCTTCTTCAATAACCGAATTTAAATACTGATTAGAGAAAGAGTTAGGAGAACGAGGACATTCACCTTGACCCAACATCAAATCTTCTTCCACGATGATCGAGGACTGAAAATACAATGATTTAGAGGAAAAACCAATTTGATTATTAGTAAGAACATTTTCAATAGATTTTATCTCCCTTGCTTGTTCAACATTTTCAGATGGATCCCTCTCATCCTGTGAACACAATTCTTCTTGTAATTGAGTGATAGTATCTATAACTGCTTCATCATTTGTGATCAAATATGACTGGATGCAAGCATAATAGAGGCGATTTAATAAAAATGGCATGTCATCAAGATTAAATTTACAAAGAACATGATGGATTCTTGTCGAAAAGCCTTTTGAAGATGAATCACCATTGATTAGCAAAGTCTGAAATTCTTCACATAATTGATTGTAATCATAGATTTCAAAAGCATCTAAAAATTCATCTACAAATTGAAACCAATCAAAAATGTGATATGTTGGAAAAGACTCAAACCAATGTTTAATCCGACCCCTAAAAGTAAAAGCAAACAATCTGTACAAAACCTTTAAATCAAAATATCATGCTTGATGCATTTATACCAAAACTTGTTAATATGGTCTTTTGCAGATACATTCCCCCCACCATCAAAGGTGAGTTTGGATAAGAGAGAGACTGTCTTGTTGGGAATATCAGGTAATGAGCAGTGGAAAGTATGTTCCAATATAGTGATTTGGGGAGCCATGGGAAATTAATAAATTTGAAACAAAGACTCCTACAAGGCCAACTTGTCAATTTGGCCCTCCTTCTAGCACCATTTGTTGACGAGCGAAATTGACCGTCTGTCAACTGAAAGAGCGAGTCCGGTCCGAGGTTGTCTAAATAACCCAAGTTGTTTGGTGTAACTCATTCTGACGGGTTTAATGGCTCCATTAGCCAATCTAAGAATCCTAAAATAAATGAATAAAAGAGAGAAATAACTAACTAATTACTAAACACACTATATATATGTACATATGTTCAAATGTAACTATAGTAATTGTATTTAAGCAGAAAATATACAAGTCTCGTTTATTTACATGATTTACAAGATGCAAGTTTTAATTGAAACTTATGAAAATCGATGTGAAAAATGATTGTTTCTAAGAAGCAGATAAAGAAAGCACATAAAAATATTTATTGTTTTTCTTTTATAAATTTAAAGAATCTTGTAAAAAAAAGTTAATGAAACATGAGCATGTGGATAGTCAAATTTGAACCATACATTCTAGTTTCAATGATATGTAAATGATAGAAAAATACAAAGAAGTTATCATGTCAGTGAATTAGTGAGGTGTGTCCAAGCATCTGCATGAGTGGTGAACATCCAATTGCTATGTCCAAGAGAGAAATCTGCAATGAACCTTATGACTGTTCTAAATAAATTCAGAACATGTATTAGCAGTTTAGGTTTTAATGACAGAAAAGGAAACACAAACATAAACCTGTGATCTCATAATTCTACATGATTACAGCAAGATAAATCTGGAAGCAATCTATGCATTTTATCATTCAATTTAAAATTCAAAGATAAATCTCATTATTTAAATCAAAGATATAATCACAGCATTTGTATTTTAAGAAGCAAATGATAGATGGTATTTATAATATAAACCTCCTACACATCACAGATCATTTAATCTAAAGATATCAGACCTACACATGTAACAAGATTTAAAAAAAAACATTAATAACAACATTATAAACAAAAGGCTAAAGCCAAAATGCATATATGTCGTTCTATTAAGCTTTTTGAATCACTTGTCCATTATGTAGTCCTGGAAGAAATTGTTTGGATAATAGACTTTAAAGATTGGAAAAATAATACATAAATGATAATAATTAACCATGTATTGATAAAAAAGACTAAAGCTATTTAAATCAATGCATAATCAATTATTCAAAGAATATGAATATATTATAATGAAAATAAAACCATTTCACTTACAGGACAAAAGTCATTAAGCAACCTGGAATTCCATATTCTTCTTTGAAAATATTCATCCATTCTCCAAAAGATTCCAGCCATCCATTACTCCATTTGAAAAGAAATAAAAAGTTTAAAAAAGCAATAATATACAAAAGAGAAAGGATTAAAATCCTCCTCTCCAATTCTTGTATCCCTTGGCTCTGATCTTTCTCATATATTTATAAAAATGAATGAGCAGTCTGGGCGTCACTATTAATTTCCGCCACCTAAAATTTTCCTGTAAAAGAGACCCAAAAATCTCTCAAATCGTGCATTTGTTTAGGAAAATCTCTACGTGAAAGGTAAATGGGTCTATTCTGGTTCTGGGTTTTCAACCGTTTCATCAAATTCCTCATGGTTTGTCTACAATCAGTTCTACAAAATCGTCTATCTGATCTTGACGCCTTTCCAAATTTTATCTGTTGGTGCTCATAAAATTATTTGTAGCAATCCAAAATTATTTTTGGATCAATCATCTTGAACGTATTTGGATAATAATATCAAGCCATTATTAGATCCGTATTAAATATTTGATAATAGAAACCTGTGAAACAAAAAGAAACCTAAATTAATAACTTAAAAATTAATAACCTAAAAATTGTGAATAAAACAAAATCTAGAAAAATAAAAAATGAATTTGAACTAACTATAACTTATAAACAAACATTGTTTATAATTTGTTTTTAAATATGATCTATAAGCTTCAAGTTAATGGAGAAAAAATATTAATTTTAGTTTTTTACAAAATCAAACAAATGATAGATAATTCTTTTATTATTATTATTTTTAATTGAGATGCAAAATGAAAAAAAAAATTAATTAATTAATATCACCAAATGATTTCATGAAAATGAGAAACCAACCAAGATATCATTTGATGAAGTATTGAACTCATTATTCAAAATAGTCAAACTTTCTAATGAGCAAAAGAAAGAACACATAATCATAATTTAAACGAAAGTAAACATTTGATAAAAATTAACGTTTTTGTTTAAATTGAGATTTTTATGTTCATTTCTAACTTTTGACATATACTCTTGTAATTAATGCCTCATACTATAGTGAATGTCTTAAGTTTGTCTCAAAGCCAGCCAAGGTATGGAACTATTTGAAAAGGTTGATTCTGTAGTTCATTATAATTATCAAGATTCTAACGGGGGCCCTTAAAATTTTGTAAAAATATAAGGGGAGTTGTTGGGACCCAACAAGGCTCGATCTCAGATAGAGGATACACACGGATTCTCCAGACGAACACGGGTTTTTTAGTTCAGAAGTTGTACGAGGTTTTTCTGCAGAGGTTGGATCTGTCGTACCGCTCAAAGGTCATACGCACTCAGGTCGTCGGGTGGAATGGAGGAGTGCCCCCATCATGGCTCATCTTCACCATTTTATTTGCATGGGTCGTATCTGACACTTGTCACCCTGGAAACTACATGCGTTTACCCAGCACACATCCCCTTCCTCATGGTTAGGAACTTAGGATAAAACATGAAATGCTCATGCCTTTTGGAATAATATTAAAATATTATTCCTAAGGCTGAATCCCTCTAGGCTTAACACTTAGCCCCTTTTCCCACCTTCTATCCCCTAATCCCTTACCTTCTCTATGGAAGCTCAGTCCCCCTTCACTCATTCATCGTGGTCGGTCTGCACCTAGCAGTGTTTACAAATTTTTTATTAATTGCTCTACATGATTACATATACAATAGCAGGCTCCTGGCCTTCAACACTTAGGCTCCCTAGCCTAACAAACACATAAGCCACCAGCTTATAAAAACTTGGCTCACCAGCCTATAAAACATAATTACAATTCCTTTCAAAACATGATTTATGACAGGGCTCGGCCTTGGGGACACTACACCCACATTACAAAACATATTCTCCAATTTCCATATATTCTTGAAAATCCCAAGAACTTACAATATTTCTTGGGTTCTATAAATTATATACTTCCATTCTTCAAATAGGGTCATGACAAGAGTTATAAATTGCAAAAACTATTAATGAAAGGACAATGGAAATGAAATGAAATTTATACTGAAGTAGGAAGGACACTCAAAGAAAAGTCATCACATCTTCCTCCATTAATATTACTAATTGGTAATGGACCTTACATATTCATACAAATAGATGCCTCAATGATAGTATAGGGAGAAACATTGTTAGAATATGGATAACTATGCATACATGGTTCATGAGTTTGGACATCCAGAATTGATCAATATCGTAGTACATAACTATAAATATACATTATTGGTAAAGCAATACAAAAATTTATATTGTTTATTCTCCCTCACAATTTTGTCATCCAATCAAATTATAAAGTTATTAAAGGATTTATGAACAATAATATTGATCCTATCCTAGAAAAACATGGAAGATTAACATGAAAAAGTTTTACCAAGACATTTGAACATGAGGAAAAACACATTGATGACAATAAGAATCATCTTGTAGATCAACTAATCATAATTAAATTACAAATTGCAAAATGTAAAAAGGATAATGTTCAAATTCAAACCCAACATTAAAGTGCTTGGAACCAAAAATGCTATGGGCCTTGTTATCGCACAGTTTGTAGTTTAGGTCATAGGCTAAAGGATAAAGATCAAATTGGCGTAATAGGAACCATCCCCACCCAATGTCACCTCGATGGGTGTTTATTTCTGTTTAGGGAGGTTAGCCCAGGGGAGACGTCCCCGATAACCTGGGTTTTTGAAGAGGCAGAAGGTATAAGGTCAAGTTTTAGAGTTCCCTCCTCACAGGTTACCACCAATGTCAAATAATCCGGCTAATCAGCCAATAAAAGAAGTGTATTCCCTATTGAAAACACCTGCCTGAAACTAGACAATAGCAACACAATATATATATTTGCAGGCTATAACTCAAAGGGTTAGTACTTCAATGACTATTTGATATTATTCAATAAGCAATGCAATAGATATAAAATGAAGTCAACATTTTGTCAATTAGCTATGAAATACCATCAATTCATCAATATCTAAAGAGATGACTAAGCCAACAGTATATCCAATCAACAATTTACTCAATAAATGCTTAAAATCATCATTAATTTCTTATATCCAACTTTTGATGCGTCAAGATGAAATATCCAACTGTGACGTCAGCCTTAAATAGGTTAGTTTGTTAGTTAGGGTTTGAAAATTTAAAGTTTTGAAAGTAGTTTTGCACACTAAAACTCCAATGTTTGAGATCAAATATCAGTGCCTTAGGGTATATGGAGTCAAAAGATAAGGGCACAAGGTCTTGAAAGGATGATGATTCAAAGACTAGAAGGTAGGGTTCTATGGTGTTGCAAAGGCAGGGCCCTAGAATCAAAACCCTAGGGGAAAGAGGTTCACTCCGGTGTTGCTTAAGCAAGGCCTCGTGCTCTTTCCTCCTTCTCTAAATCAACTTGGAAAAATGGCTAGCCTAAAGAATAAGTCTAAGGGAGAAAGTGTTGCAAAGACAAGGCTTTCAAACCCTAGAAGGTGAAAACCCTAGGTGTAGGCAACCTAGGCCTAGGACGTCTCCTTTTTTCAACTTATAAACTCCAACGCTAGCTCAAGGGAAGAAACAAGATAAGTGTAGCAAAGGCTAGGCTTAATCTCTTTCCTTCAATGGCTGAAAAATATCTCTCTCTAAGGGGACATGTAACAATGACCTACTTGTGTGCTTGTTACCTAGCGTTTTAAATCAGTAATACAATAAGAAAATGCAAGAAATTACACCTACAACCATTCATTTAAGAAGTTTTGCAAGAAAATTTACTTACATGTCATGAAGAAAAGCACAAGCAAACCCTAGTTGTAAACCTTCCTTGAGAGAAATGCCATAAATGCCAAAAATATCCTTCCAAATAGAAAGTGTGCCTCACTTAGACAACAAATCTACCCAAGAAGGGCGCAAAAGTCAGATCTCACTTGTGTGAGTGAATTGTGTTATGTTTAAAATGAGGGAAAACATCCTCAATTGATATCATCCAATGACCTTTAATTAAAAAATAGGTCATTAAAACAGCCGACAAGGCTGATAACTAAAAATCATACTGTTTTACATTAAACTGCTAAATAAAACCCTAAATGAGCAATGAGAAAGATGTCTACCCCTTTTGAGAGAGACACTGGCCCTTTTTAGAGCAAATCTCAGCACTAGAAGACAAACGTTGGCCCTCTCTGGGCCTCCAAACTCTACCACACATGCCAAATTGTCCCATAAAGCTGCCACACACTAGAGGTGACATCAAGGATCTCTAGAGGATGTACTGGGTCAATAGAGGGACACATTCCACCTGCAGTGGGTCAACCCCCTAGGGCTGGGCTCATCTAAGGCGTCCTGGATGAAAATGTCTTTCTTCTTCTCTCGTGCAAAGGCTCAACCAATCACTGTCCTATCTCTACCCCTGATGAGGTCCCAACAACCATCTGATGGGTTCTTCAGCCCCATGGAGGTCTGAACTAATCATCTCCCCATGTGTACCAGTCCACCTGGAACCTGTCCATCGGGCATGGTCCTGCACATCAAAAACTTCGCCCTCCATGGGATCATTAGTCCTTAGGATCATAGCAATGTCAATCATATTTCATCATTAATTTTATCAAATGCATGCATAAAACCCCTAGCACATCGTCTGATAGCTCAAAGACATTACAATGACCTACTATACAAAGCCAAAGAAAAGACAAAGTGCCCTATTGGGCTAGCATCCATAAGAAGAAGAAAGTTCCCAAAGAATATCATCCAAACCATGTAACACAAGGTGGTGTGGTCAAAGGATGTCCATACATAGTGGAATACAAGGGTGATATTATTCATGGGTGCCTTTGTAGGAGGCGAGTGGTACCTGTCATGGATGCAATTCTTTCCAAGCCCTTTATTGCCTTTATTCTTTCTTTTATTCATTGTTTTTTCTTTCTTTTTATTTCAAGGTCTAACTAGAGGACACTGCCTTGGTGTGGTGACCAGAGATGACAGTGTTACCCACAAGTACTTTCACAGAGATGATAAGGTTGGCTCGTGATGAGACCCCCTTTCCCTTGGCCATGCAACCAAAGGTCACTGCCCTGGCATAGTAACCAGATAATGGTAATGTCATACTACTAGGTACCTATGAACATAATGGGATGGCTCGTGATGAGACCCCCCATCCTCATGGCTAGGTCTTGTTTCATACATTTTCTTAGGGTCCCTCTTGTTTCTTATTGAGAGGATTTTTATTGCCTTCTCGAGGATCCCTGGGAAAGGCATCTCTAGGTTTTATTTTATGGCTTTTATCTCTAACCAACTACTTTTACCCCCTGGGCCTTTAGCCCCTTCTTTCCACAGGATAAAGTGTAACCCCACAAATAGGTCATCCTAATGTCCAAACTAGGGGAATGGGATAGATGAATGGGAGATAAGATGTAAAATGATAATATGGTGGGAGCAGACGATGGATCTTCAAAATCCCCCTTGGTGGCTAACCAAAACCTATGAATACAAGCTTGCTAGGGCACCCCATTAATTTCCCCAACCATGATCAAGTGGGTTAGTGTAAGATCCAAGCATTTGTCAGAAATGTAAGGAATCTGATGCATATATATGAAAGTTATAATGATCAAACATGACACATACCATGATACTTGGACCAATTACCTCATGGAGCAAGAGTCTTCTCTGATGCAAGTCTAAGCCGAAGGCGATGGATGTTGTTGTTGCTGACAGGACAGATCTGATGAAGAAGAAGAAAGATGGGCCCTCTAGGGCCATGCTCAGGTCAATCCTACTCTCGGTACTCCATGTCTAGGACCTGTGGGCCTCGAGACATGATCTCCTAGTTATCCCTAGAAATCGGGGATAACAGGCCTAATTCAGGAGACTAATTTAAGAATTACCTAATCCACGTGTCAAATATAAATTCAATATTGAAAAAAATTATTATCAAAGATGATTAATAGAACAAATCAATGAAAGAGAACATATAGTCCAATATATCTAGAGAAATATATCATGTATTTAGCCCATGACCCAAATGGGTAAAAAATTGGGAGAAAAATGGTTTGTAATTAAACATATTGGTTTAACTAACAAATATTTGTTGGAAATTTGGTTGCCATTGATGTCAGCCCTTGAAGAAGTGATATTGGAGATTGATGTCAAACCTTGGAGAGTGATCTTGGAGATTGATGTCAACCCTTGGAGAAATTCGGAAGCCCCAGAGATCATTGGCAGTTGGCTATGATTTGTATGGTTGAGAGTGATGTTGAGTTTTTTTCATTAGTAGTTGGGTTCAAAAGTTGTGTTGGATACATTTGAATAATTTTGGTAGCCCAAAGGTATGGTTATGTAACCTAATGTTGAATAAGTATTTTGGACATAAAGGAAAATTTAAATGTAGGAAATACCATCATATATGGATAGTACTCGTCGTTCCATTTCCGGTGATATGTGGAACACCACGTGGTTCCTCACTATGAAGGAGATATGACCTTGTAAAGTTGGAAACCTCGAAGAGTGGTCAAGAAGCCCCTGGTTGGTTACAAGTATTCAATGAAAGAGTAAATTGGTTGTAACAAGAAAATTAAATCATCCCTAAAGTTAATTAAAGAGGTCCTAAAGTTAAGGAAAGTGGTCCCAAAGTTAAGGAAAGAGGTTACTTAGGAGAAGTATAAATACACCTCAAGAAGTCTCTCATAAGTACATTAGAAATACACACAAGTTCATTGAATATCTATCTAATTGATCAATTAATTCTTATTTGATGCAAACAAGGATATCTGAGGCGTTTTTCATAGGGAATATGAAGTAAATAAGGGAAAAATTCAATAGGAGGATGAAATCTTGTGAGGGTGTGTTCTAAGGTATGTTATTTACAGGTCATATTACCATTTTAGTTATATATGTTATTCTAAAATGATTAAGATACTGAAATATGGAGTATATTAATAAGACATATCAAGGTACCTGTGGTATAAATTTAAGCTTCTAGGTCATTTTAGTTTGGGAGATACACTATGTGGAAGATAGCATTTTGTGTCAGTCGTGGAACTAGTCTCAAACAAGTGTTCTAGGTAAAATAGTCATAACTTCTTCATAGAAGATCACAATTCAGTGAGAAAAAAAAATTGGATATATTATAGGTCATAGTATATTTTGTGCAATTTTCAGATACATGTATCAAATATTTTGCGCGTGGAATTCTCTACAAGTTAGCTCTCTAGAATAAGCCAGAATTCAACAAGGTATGTCATTTTTACTATAACTCCTTTTCTGGGATATTCCATGCAGTGAAAATTGGGGGAATTATATAGAAGATACGAAATAATATTGGGTACAAGTTTCAGACCTTTATTAATTACAAGTACAAAGTTATGCTTGTTGAAATTTAGGGTTTGTGACTAATCCAAAAACAAGTCATGTTATATTAAGGTAAAGATTGATGAAGATGATATTCTCTTGTTGTTGAGGTTGAGGAAGGTCTGCAGGTTTGTATTCAAATACACTAGATCTATTACAAAGTTACAGGTATGTTTATATGCATGTTTTCAGGGTTACATTTTGATGATGTTATGGTGTATGACATGATTGAGACATAGCATGATTGATATGGTATATGGTTGAGGTACATGGTTTGAGGAGCATCTTGGATATTGGGCATTGTTTGAGATACATTTTTTGGTATATGTATGAGGCACTTGTTGGTGATATATATACATTCTTGGTACACATTTTTCACATATTCTTGGCATATGGTTGATGCACATTTCATGGAACATGGTATATGGTGATGGTTGATGCACATGGTTGATGGTACATGTTTGGTACATGGTATGGTACAGGAACATATCTTGTGATGGTATGTTGGTGATATTGGTGCATGCTTGGTAGAGTCATGTCTTGGTGATGTTGAACATATGGTTTGAGATATGCTCTTGGCGATCTTGGCATGAGTTTCATGTGGTTGAGAGTGGATCTTATTTCGTGGATGAGACAGTGACAGGTTGGATAGTGAGAGTGACAGTGACAGTGATAGTGATAGTGATAGTGAAAATGGTAGTGATAGTTGTCACATACCCAGTACGAATTTCAAAAGAAATTCAGCCTTTTCTTCTTTTCTCTGAGGAACAAAGTTCCCGGAATCCCTATGGGCCTGATACAGGCCCTACCATACCTTATTGATACCCACATGCTTGACCACTATGACCATAGGCCTTACAAGAGAGGGGTTCATCGCCTTTCGCGGTTCGGGAAGTTGTCATGCATGTAATCCCCAGTTCTCTTACCTTTCGACAGGCCGAAACCTGAAACAGTCTAGCCGCTTACCGAGATTAACAACAACCTGGAACAAGTCCTGGTACTCTACCCATCGGGAATTCGCATACCGGGTTTTCAGGATACGCGACTACAAGAGGTCTCGCATCTAGGTTTCCCAGGAGCCGAAACTCTAAAACCTACACACACACACACACATGTACATATATAGCTCGGCCTATTTCGGGAATTCGCAATTCGGGTTTTCGTGGAATAAAACGTCAAGGGACTCATGCCCTTTGGTACCTTGGAAGCTAAAACACTGAAGTACCAGATTTATATGTGCTAGGCCATCTCGGGGTTTCGCATATTGGGATTTCGGGACATGCAAAGTCGAGAGATCTCGTACCCAGATCCTCCGGAAGCTGAAACTTCGAAGTATCAAGATTTCGCGTGCTACTCCACATCGAAACTTTCCCCATTGGGATTTCACCTCTTATAGATACCAGGAACAAAAACTATCCTTTGGGGGTCTTGAGTACCGAAACGTAGAAACACCCAGAGCTAAATGTACTCAGCCATTTCGGCATTTCACCTATCGGGATTTCACGTGGTGTGATGACACAAAGTCTCACTCCTAAGTTTCCTAGGAGCCAAAAACTCTGGTTCATCAAAACTCGTCCATGTTAGTCTGAGACGGGGTTTTACTAATCGGGATTTCAGGACTTGTGCGTACAAGGGGAAACTTACCCTTGTGTCTTCTGGGTACCAAAACATCGAAACACCGACCCAAATCACTCTATGCATATTGGGATTTCGCAAGTCAGGACTTTGCAATACAAGAGGGTGGAGATTCACACTCTTTGACTACCCGAGTGCCGAAAAGTCGACACACCCGCTCATCACACACTTGACCAAAATTCGGGGTTTCGCGAATCGGAGATTCACGACGAGTGCAGACAGGAGGTCTCACATCTAGAACTTCCGAGAGCGAAACTCTGAAATGTCAATTCTTAACTTACGTGTCTACTTTGGGGTTTCTCCCATCGAAAATTCGCAGATCGGGGATTCGGGACTTGTGAGTACAAGAGAACTCGTACTTAGGTATTCCAGGTGCCGAAACATTGAAAACTCATAGTTCCTCCATCTTATTATCATTTTGGGATTTTGTAAGTCGGGGTTTCGGGACTTGCGAGCACAAGGGAATGCACACTTAGGTATTTTGGGTATCGAAGTGCCTAAATATCCTATCTCATCCACACCTTAAACTATTTTGGGGTTTCGGTTATCGGGATTTCACGACTCGCAATGACCAGGGTTCTTGCCCTTTGATTTCCCCAGGTGTCGAAACGCCAAAACTCTTACCAGCGGCCATGTGTCCCTATAAATGGACGGTCCAAGTACTCCCACGGACCTTGGAATCTATGGCCTCGATTTCTTTTCTACTTACGAAGATAAAATGAAAAGGGGTTGAGGCATTAACGCCCTCATTTCTTCCTCCAATCTAATGATCGCGACTGACCTCAGATCTTCCGACAGGATCTCATCCATCAATCGATACTTAGCCACACTCTGCCATTTCAAGATTTCGCAAATCGAGGTTTTGGGACTTGCGAGTACAAGAGAACTCGCACTTGGATACCCTGGGTGCCGAAACACCAAAATATCAAGATTTAAAAGAGCCACTCTCTCTCATGCAAGGTTTCTAAGTCTTACGCCATCAAATCCTCTTTCGGGTTCTTGGTAAATTTCGCTAGGTTTGAAAGATCAACTGGGAGGTCTCCAAAGGTCTCCAAGCTATTAACTCCTGTGATTGAATAGTAAATGACCTCAAGGGTTTTCTAAGACGACGGTCTCATACCAGAAGCTTACCCCGGGGCTAGAAAGTGCGGGAACTCTCCCAAAATGAGGCATTCATGTGGAGATATCTATCCAGGGCATTACTTGAGGTGAATAAGGGAATAAATTTCCCAAACATAGACTTGAAAACTGAGTTAGTTCATAGGTTATATATATATATATATATAAACGTAAGTCGTGTGGATTCATTCAAATTATACGCAAGCAACCACCATTTTCGATCAAAACCCACCACACAGACATTATTATACAAAAGCCAATCATAATTGCACAAACCATGAGCATACACGTCAGAACATGAATTTCAAGATGCAAGATATAAAACACTTATCAGAAATAACACTAGGTGTGATTGCAACTGTTGAGAGGGGTGCTTGTTTCCACCCAACCGTAGGCTCAGTGATTCCGAAGGGATTTACCACTAGCCACCCTCGAGCTGAGACCACGATGCTACAAAACTGAGTCTTTGTTCATCAGTGATCGAGAACAAAGGTTACTCTCCTTCTTCTCTGCTATCACTCGCTCTGTATATTTTCCAGAGTTTTTCTGATCTTCTCTCTTCGATCCCCCCTCGCGTCTGCCCTCTTCCACACCTTTTTACATGCCTTTTCTTTTCCAGCGAGGTTGCGTGTGGCACAAATTTCCCTGCGGAGTCTAGGTCCAAGGACTCTGCGGATGGGCGGTTCACCCCCATCCCTCATTACTCATGAGGATCCCTCTACCTACC
>JASDQU010502965.1:79343-91863 GCA_032191745.1 Picea mariana | reverse complement strand
CATTTCACCTTCCTGGAATCGAATTAATATAGGTTGTGGTAATTTTTTGTAACCTCCAACCCGAGTTCATCCATGATAATATTAGGCATGAGATTGTGAGATGCCCCTGAATCCATCAAGAAGTTGTGCAACACTTTTTCATGAATATTCAATGATGTATTAAAAGGGGGTGAGGAATCATCTCTATCCTCTACCAAAGGTCCTAGTATGACATCCAACTTTTCATCTTGGAGGTTGAATGAGTCTATGGAATGAGATGAAGGTTCGGGCTGCAACATTTTGGAGAGAAACTTTTTGAAATCTTCATGCTTGACTAGCTATGAAAAAGGTACAGGGATCCTAATATTCTGAATCTCATGCTCAAAGTTAAAAGAGGAGGGAGGCTTCATAATCTCCTTCACTTCTGGGATAGAGATTTTAACCATCGGTGGGGGTTTTTGTACCTCCTCTTTTTTACTAATGTCTGCCACCTCTTTAGCAGGCTTCTCTATTCTAGTAGGTTGATCAGAAATATCAAGCTTTCCTTCTTTATTCTTTGACCTCAGGTTATATTTATTTGGATTTTTGTTGGTTTTTTCCCCCTTGTTCAGCTCATTTAGTTGGCTATCCATGAGAGATTCCTCATATGTGGATTGGGTTAAATGAGGAAATGAGGAGGTGTCTCCAAGACAATGGATTTCAGGATCAATATCTTCTTCCTCTCCGTCTTCATCAGTAACAAGGTTATTTTGGAGAGGAGCTTGAATTTTATGATCATCCCTACCCATGTTTCTTTGATCTCTTTGGATGATGTGAGGGGAATTATTTGGTATTTTGAAGTTACCCCTATTGTCAGCATTTTGGGGATTCCTAAAGATCTGCCTTCCTTCCAGTTTCAACCTTTCTACCTCAACAAAAATTGATTTTACCAGCTTGGTCAATTCATCTACTTGAGGGTGGGTAGCAAAGGAACCAGAGGATGAAGCTTCAGACCTCACCTTTATTTTGTCTCTATCGGCCTTACTCCTAAGTTTGTCAACTGCTAATATATTGGACTCTACTTCAAGGGAAAAATCTTGCATATGAGACAGGGAGGTAGCTCTTATTTCTTTGAACAGGAGGCAAAACTTAGGGTCGAAAGCGCTAGCATAAGTGATTTTGGCATAGGTTTCTATAGGATTAATCTCAGTGGGAATTTTATTATACATTTTGTTAAACCTCTTCGAGAAGTCGAAAACATATTTCCCCCTCTTCTTTATTTAGTGACCCAAACTCTGTAATATAGTAAAGGAAATCCTTTTTATCCCCCCAATGTCTTAAGAATGCATCTTCTAGGGATTCAATCCCATCAATAGATCTAGGAGCCAAGGCCCTAAACCATTTCCTAGCCTCCCCATCAAGGCTATGAACAAAAATTCTCATCCACACATATTCATTCATAATGACATAATTATTTGCACAACTGTAAAAGGTTGCAAGGTGTTCCTCTGAAGTTATGTCTCCCTCACCCGTGAACTTGGGTAACTGCTTAAGGTAGCCACCAGCTGGGAGAGCATTCAGAGGCTAGAGCAGAAAAATACAGGTGTATCTAGCATCCACTATGGAATCCATTATGTTTCTAGGGGGATTATCACCTGCCATTGAGATGTGAACTGGAGGAGAACCATGGGGAGATGGAGTTTTGGCATGTGAGACTAGAATTGTGCTTCTGAGAGAAAAAGGAAACAACTAAGTGTTAGGGGAGAATGATATGGGGTTCAAAGGAACAGAAGTTTCCCCTTCATTAAAAACAACAAATCTAATAGGAGGAGGAGTAGTAAAGTCCGAAGTGGGAAAGTATTCTAAGGTCATGGGTCTACATCATTGTACAACTTCAGGGGAAACAGGGGTGTCAAATATTTCTCCTTCCAAACCGAGACTAGGAGGGGAGAAATCAACAGGAAAACTCCCAAAATTTAAATTTCTTGAAACTCCAACAGATGGTATAATAGGAGAATTAGAAGCAGCTACTAGAGTTTTTAAAGAAGGATTTTGAAAATTACCAGAATCTCCAAGTACAACAGTCGAAATCCCTTCTTGAGGGGTCTTTCCCTTTCTGATAATTTTCTCTGGGTCAACTTCAGGTGTTGCCAGAGACAACTATGGGGTGGTCCTTGTGTGTCTACTTTTCAGAGCCACAAATGAAACAGTGGAGTCGCCAGGTGCAAGTTGCAATATTGAATGGTATTGATATTTGATGCACCTTCAGAATCATAATTTCTTTGTCGTTCTTACCCAAGTAAATGTCTTCAACTCATTCCTCGCAACGATGCCACAAATTTTAGCACTGAGAGTCACCCTCAGATTACAGGAGGATAAGCCTAGTACCCATAAGAAAGTTTGGCGGATGTTGGTTTTATGAGTGGAGGTCAAATGGACAAAACTCAATACATGAATGATTTTAACACATAAACTAGGAAAGAAATGCACAGGAAAGTGAGGGCCTCATTAACTTCGGTCAATGAATTGAGTTTTAAGGGTGAGCAGGAGGGATACTTAGTGATAAAGTGGAAAATTCTATTATGGGCATTCGACCTTCAAGCAGCTTGGTGAAGAAAAACCCAAGCTCAAGAGAAATCTTGAACTTAAGCTTCAGACACTAAAATAAGTCACAGGGACATAGTCACAATAGCATAATGATCAAACCTACATCATAATGCAACTATAACAACTCGACTAGATCCTCCATGAATGAGTCATTCTGTGTGAGGAGAAATAAGATAAGAAGGGAGCTGACTAAAACAAGTCATGATACCATTGTAATCAAACCTACATTACAACAACATCACAACCCTAAACTAGATCCTCCATGCTTGAGTGTTTTAACACAGTTTTTTACGAAGAGATGAGAGAAACTAACTTATATTAATGCGAAAGTATCAAATTTGATACATAACCAGAGAAAAACTTATGGCATCAAAATATTACAAAATAGGAAGCTCTGCTCAACCGGTTGACCCCCTTAACAAACTATCAAATTGAAACATTTATGCTCAGGTCAGTCCCTTGTCATCAGGAGTGTGATATGATCACTATATTGAAAGCATTGCATATGAGAAGTCTTTATTTAGAATGAATGTGCATCCCTCTATCAAATGCGAGCTCAGATCGGCATGGGTCTACAGGAAAATCTGTCCACGGGGGTACCACGGGATGACGGTTCAATCCCCATGGTCGGACCTTCCATGCCTTCCATTTATGGAGTGAGCCAAGGTTTCAACCACCAATCCTCCCTTCCATTAATTTCTTTTCCTTGGGAACTCAACGAGGCTTAATGTCTACGGGGCGACCACATGCTACTCTTGGATAGGACCCTATATAAACATGTGATTGCGGGGACGCTCAAAGGTGGTTTGGGTTCAAATTGCTTTTGAGCCCGCAATCCATCCACTTTCGCCACATAGAACTTTAGCCATACCATGGTTTTAATTGTGGGACCGCTCAAGAAAATTATTGCCCGAGCATGTTGTGTCCCCGCAATGAAATGTGGTCATAGATCCGGTCTCGATATGAGATCTAGGCACACCTAATAGATTTGGCGCCATCGTCAAGCTTAATCGCCCACCAACTTTAGGATCTACCAAAAGTGTGCTTTAGGATGGGGCGCTACCTTTTCCTTTGGCTCCTTCATAGATGTGACCTAGGGCTATGACCTCACGCAGACATGTGATTGTGGGCACGTCCAAGAGTGATTTGGAAACAAACCGATTTTTTCCCCGCAATTCACCACAAGTCACCACCTGTCCCCTTCTCAAAACCATGGTTTCGATTGCAGCCTACCCTCAAAATTTTAAAGCTCGAGCACCTTCCGACCCCGCAATCGGGCATGACCACTGATCTTGCGATTTCAGAAGAGACCTTTTGATCAATGGCTAAGATCTGGCACTTTCAAATCGATGGATTGGATCTCCCCTTTTTCAAATCAACGGTCGAGATTTGCTTCGTGGTTCGGGTTTCAGGAGTTTCAATTCCCAAAATCTCGTTTCTCCCTCATGAAAATCTCTCAAAATGGAAGATCTGTTGACACATGTCCTCCTCAATCAACGGTTTTTCTTCTGCTTTGGACTTTGGCCCTTTCAACCATATCAACGACCCTTCTACTCCCTTCTTGATTCAATGATCGAGATCTCCTTCGGGTCTTCGGACTTTTCCCCCTCTGCTTTCCTCCAAAGTTCTAGATCTGGCATCACGTGTCCATCTTCACATCGACGACTCTCTTCGTTTCGAGATTTCGGACTTCGAAAATCTCAAATTTGAACTCTTCCCCCAATTTCTTTTATCTGAAGCCTACAATCTACTAACACGTCTCTCCTACAGATCAACAGCTGCAATCCCTTCAGGTCTTCAGACTTCAGATTTCTCAAAACTCAAACTTCATTTTCCTCCAAGAAAATCCCTCGGAGCTAAGAATCTGACAACGCGTGGACTTATGAGATCAACGGCTGAGATATTCTCGGGTCTTCGAACTTCGGGAAAATCAAATCTCAAACCTGGTCTTCCTCCATGTTCTTTTACCCAAAGCTAGAGATCTGATGACGCGTGGCCCTCGTGGATCGACGACTGAGATGATTTCGGGTCTCGGGACTTCGGAAATCTCAAATTTCAAACTTATATTTCCCTCGAAGTTCATGGATTTCTGTCCCATGTCCCCACGGATAGACGGTCCAAATGACGTGGAATGAATGCCACATGTCACACCTAATGAGTGTGCCACATGCTTCAGCACTTCAAGACTTTGGTCGTTCAAGACTTCGGGACTTTTCAATGCTTGACCTTCGTGATTCTCTAGAGCGTCGAACTTTGAAGTGAGGGATCTGCCTCCACGTCTCTTCTTGCTTTGGACGATTTGGATTATTTCAGGAGTTTGGGCTTCGGCTCTTTGGGAACTTTGCACATTTCTCATTTCAAAACCTCCAAAGTGACGGATCTGATGATGCGTGGCTTCTGGATTTGGACGGTCGAGATCCACTTTGGGACTTTTAGCATTTCGGGGTTTCTAGAGACATTGTCGCTAAGATCAACGACTCCTTGTTGATTTTGAGATCAACAGTCCACAATTGCTTCGGGAGTCCGAGCTTTGGCTCTTCGGGAATTTCACGCACTTCTCACTTCAAAAATCCCAAATCTCATTTCTCTGAACACCTGGATTGGATGCCACCTGTCCCCCTCAAGATCAACGGCTCATGTTCGCTCTGGGCCTTGGGACTTCAGATCTTTTTCTCTGGCACTATACTTTGCGCGATTTTGGACTTTTGAATGCTCGTGAACCGTTGATCTGAACTGCTCCTGGAATCTTCGCCACTGAAAGATTAAAACTGCCTGTCGCTTGCGTTTCAAGCCCAAAATGGATTGTTATGAAAGCTACACTCGATGTCCATGGTTGCGGCATGTGTAAACAACGGTCTAGTATGACTGGTTGTGGTCTGGGAAAACAGAGAGGACAGTGACTGGAACACAGGAGGTGAGTGCTCGTCCTTAGAGAAAAATAGAGAGGCTTGGGGCCGAGACTTCTTTCGGGTAAGACATTAAGGGAAACCAGGGCACACAAACGAAAAAGGGGCAATAAAAAAAATTGATTTTAACAGTTGAAAGGGACAAACTTCAAGACCTGGCCTGCGAAAAGGAGAGAGATAGGGCAAGGAATTATAGTCTTAGGTATTAACAACAAACACATACGACTCCAGAGAACATTATGTGATAACACCTAAGGAGGTCTACAAGGGTCAGAAATCCTCCAAGAAGGTATGATGATTTTGTTTCGTCAGTTTCTTTAAATACTAATGATGATAAACCCTTGTGCTATCAAGAAGCTCTGAAGGGTTATAACAATGATAAATGGAAAGAAGCAATGAAGGATGAAATGAAAGCATTAGAGAGGAATGCCACATGGGACCTAGTAGAACTTCCAAGAGACAGAAAAATTGTAGTTTGTAAGTGGATCTACAAGCTGAAGAAGGGTGTTGATGATAAGGTGGAAAGGTACAAAGCAAGGTTGGTTGCGAAAGGATATTCTCAGAAAGAAGGTATTGACTTTCATGAGATTTTTCCACCAATTGTTAAGTCTGTTTCAATTTGAATTGTGTTAGCATTAGTTGCATTACTTGATTTGGAGTTGGAGCAACTAGATGTTAAAACTGCCTTCTTACATGGAGATTTGGATGAGGAAATTTACATGGAACAACCTGGTTCGTTCAGAATCGCAGCAAGAAATTTGTTTGCAGGCTCAAGAAATCATTGTATGGTCTGATGCAGTCGCCCAGACATTTGACTCTTCATGGTGAGCCAAAATTATACAAGGAGTGAGTATGATCATCGTGTCTACTTTAAGAAATTGAATAATGGCATATTCATTATCTTAGTATTGTATGTTGACAATATTCTTTTAGCAAGCAAAATCATAACTGAGATCAACATGTCAAAGGCTCAGATGGCTAGGATGTTCGATATGAAAGGTCTAGGAGCAGCAAGACAGATTTTGGGCATGGAGATATTCAGAGAGACGGGAGGAATGGTAAGCTTTGGTTGTCACAACATAAGTATGTTGAGAAGATACTTTTGAGGTTTGGTATGAAAGATGTGAAACCAGTTTCAATCCCTTTGGCTTCCCATTTTAAGCTTTCTTCAAGATTATGTCCTAGTACAAAAGAAGAAAAGGAATATATGTCTCGAATACCATATACTAATGCAGTAGGAAGTCTAATGTATGCAATGGTTAGTACAAGGCCAAACATTTCACATACAGTTAGGGTTGTCAGCAGATATATGGCAAATCCAGGTAAGCACAAGTGATCACTGTATCACTTGTAACAATGGTTGTGAATTAGTCTGTGGATATGTTGATTAAAATACAACTGAGTGTATTGTCCCATGCGATTTCAACCTGCTTACAGGTAGCACTGACCCTGCGATATATGTTCTCGCATCTGAATTAATATTGAATAAATTCCTGCAATACATTGACTAAATTGTCATATATGCATATATTTTGCAGCCGAAGACTTCCGATTTATACTTCAGGACGTGCATCCGGGAGCAACTTTCACTTTGGTTTTCGACACTGGTGTAAGCGGAGGCTTGATTGACAAGGACGAGGAGCAAATAGATCCTCCGGGCTCTAACATATCATTAACAGGTCGACAAATGTTAGAGCAGCGTTCGTCGAGGAGGATGTTCCTGCCCTTGGACTCGTTGGTGGACGTATTTAGAGAGTTAAGCAACGACCCTAATATGGAAGCTGATGGCATTAAAACGTTTCTATATGTGGAGTTTCGTGATACAGCCAGCTACACGCTTAGAAGGCTACTTAACCAGGAGGTTGAGATAGAACATCTACAAGCCGAGATGGGCATTTTATTGAGTGGATGCAAGACCGACGAGACATGTATCGATGTGTGGCCTGACGGAGAGCCAAGAGGATATGGAGCTTTCACTAATGCTATTCTAACAGTGTTGGAAAGAGAGCGTGGAAATCTCATTACCAACAGGGAACTGGTTTTAGGTGCGAGAAATTCGCTGGAGGAGCAAGGGTTCTTACAGCATCCATGCCTATACTGCAGTGACAGGAACGCCGACTCGCCTTTTCTCTTTCGGAGAACCCCAGGGATATAACTCATTAAAACGTACTGGGAACGTTTCATCGATCATTAATAAAAATGAGACTTGCCATCTCATGCAAGTATTCCAATAGGAATGCAGATTAATATAATTTTTATTTTAATATTTTTTATTAATTTAGTAATGAATCATTAATATATAAAGTCGATATTTATTCATTAATTTAAAATAATTTATCAATATAAATAATTAAAATGAAGTAGTGATGAAACATTAATGAAGTTATAAATATTAAAATAATTCATATACAACTTTCTAGCATATAGGTATAGTCATATACTACATAGTGTTCACTTGGTACCATTGTGTTTACTTCCTCTTTAAGACGTAATGTCACGTCCCCATAATGTTCCTACCTGAATCTTGCGATCGTGCACCTCTTGAGGGCATGTGGCACTGCAACGCTTCTCACTTGGTTGCTTGGCAACACCAAGGATACTTCGTCAGACTACGCCTCTTCACCTAGAGCATACCCATACTCTGTTCTAGGCTACGAGCGAATCACACTCCTACTCTAGTGCAACTCTCTTGTATACTTAGACAATTTGTTAATAACTTTAACACTTAGTCATTTAAGCATACATCCATGAAACAAAGAGAACACTTGCGAAACAAAAAAGAGACACACAAATATAGTGTGGGCATCACAAGACACGCCTAACACCCGACTAAGTCTATTATTACAAAACAGTTACAGTATGAGCACTACTGGCTCAGTTTACAACTTGATAGAGTCACACGACTCGCCTCACCTCACCAAGATAGTCATACACAAATTCGTCACACCAAGACTTGTTCGTCGTAACAACTTTTGCAACTCCTGCAGAGCATCCCAAACATGCGTCCACCACAGACTCACCTCTCTTTTATATCACAAGACTTCACACAGACCTGCGGTTTTGTCTCATAGCATGCCTCCCTCAGACCTGCGACAATACTTCCACAAACATAGCCCAAAAGAAGGTCACCCCAACTCTGTCCACATAATCACCTCAAGGCAGCACAAGTCCTCCCATGTGGAGTGACTTGGCTCCTTGAGGGAGCTTGCCTCTCTTCGTCTAAGTCTACCTTAGAATCGTAGAGATGACCTTGCTCTCCTTGTTGTGAAAATCTTCCTTCCTTGGTTGTGCACCCTTGTTCTCTTATATGGACTCCAAAGGTCACCATTGGAAACCATCACATCCTTTGGGTGTGTCGTGCCCCTTCATGAACCATCACGCCCAAATGAATTGTCACACCACTTCGCATACCCGATGCGCCCAAACGAATCTGTGTGCCCATCTATTGTCACATCCCTTGGGACCGACGCGCCCCAACCTTGGTGCACTCCTCATGTCGACACTCCCCAACCTTTTTGGTGCACCCCTTCTCTTGGTTTCTTCTGCCCCATGCTTTGCCTCATGCTTGGGAAATATCCTTGGCATCTTTGTGTGCCCAAGGCATCCACTTTCCCAACTAGTGTGAATCTTGGGTGTCAAAGAAACCCCAAGTTTCGTCTCTTTGAGGACTTGGGCGAGGGCCTCAACACCCTTCTATCCAAAGACCTTACACCTAAGATATTGAGGCTTGTATACGTCATTGTTACCATATTGTTCTTATTCATAATCTTCTACTAAAGAGGAAGGTATTGTAACTATTGCACATGGGATACACTAATTAAGCAATATCTCAACACATTTATTTATATTGGGGGTTTTAAAATTACTCAAAATTTTAGCAATATATCACTTGGTAATAAGAGGATGTGAGGGGTATTTTAATATATCTATGGATATATATAGTGAGGGGATGTATTTTAATTTCGCAATGGATATGGATATAGGAATTTCATAAGATAAATGGAGGAGGAAGCTCAACCCAATAATGATTTAATGTAAGCATAATCTATGATATAACAATGTAATCTAGTTACCAGTGGTACATGATAAGCAACAATTCATTTATACAATTTATGTTATCTATCTACAACATATACACAAAGAGGAAGGAAGAACAAGTAATCATGCAATCTTTATTATAGTATTTAACCCTTCTATATGCCTCCATTCCATGGCAAACTGATGTCATTTTATAATGCTTTTACAGAGGAAGATGGTTATAACTTCCATAACTACTTTTGATCAATTAGTAGACCAGACTAGTCAAGTGATCAACCAGAAGTAGTTATGGAATTTATAACTATATTCCTCTATAAAAGCACTATAAAATGACATGTTGTCATTGTATGGAAGGAGATACAAGGGTTATGATTCTATAATGATTACTTAGTTGACTATACATGTACATTTTAATTTGTTCTTCTACCTAGTCAACTAGGATGTGTCTAACATGTCCCTTGGCCTCAAAGTCTTCTTCATCCTAAAGAAGTGAGGAGATGAGTGCAAAATCCTTTACAAAAATATATTTACAAAATCTCTATAATCAAAATTTTCAATTACAAAAACTCAAATATGAATGTTGCTAGTCCCTATCATTTATAAAATAGTCACTTATTTTTCAACTTATGGACTTGGATGAAAGTAAGGATCAACTAAGGAACTTCCAAAGGCTTTGGTTGCTTTATTGACCCAATTCACTTAGTCAACTACATATATACATTTTAGTTTGGTCTTCTTCTTAAGTGACTAAGATGCCTACAACATCTCCCCCAACCTCAAATTCTTCTTCATCATAAAGAAGTGAGGAGACATGAATGCAAAATTCTATACAAAATTTCATTTACAAAATCTCTTTGATTAAAATTTTCAATTACAAAACTCAAATATGAATGCCGATAATCTATCTTTTCCAAGGTAATCACTTATTTTTCAACTTATAGACTCAGATAAAAAAAAATCAACTAAAAAATCTTCCAAAGTCTTTGGTGTCTATATTAATCTTCATGTTTATGTCTTTCATACAACATCAATACCATTATAGTAAATATATGCCATAATTTTCTGTCTTTCCCACAAATCATTGTTTGAACCATAACCAAGTGACCAAAAAATGTGGTAATACTAGATGCAATTGGGCATCGATCTTGCATTAATAGTGGAAAGCCTCTTCCAAAGCCTGTGGTGTCTCTATTAATCTTCATGTTTATGTCTTTCATGCAACATCAATACCATTCTAGTAAATATATGCCATAATTCTATGTCTTTCCCACAAATCATTGTTTGAACCATAACCATCAAAACAAGTGATCAGAACATGTGGTAATACTACATGCAATTGGGCATAGATCTTGCATTAATAGTGGAAAGCCTCGAGGCCTTGATGATGCAAAACGATCTAAATCATTGTTTGAACCATAACCAATCAAAACAAGTGACCAGAACCTATGGTAATAATAATGCAATTGGACATAGATCTTGCATTAATAGTGGAAAGCCTTGAGGCCTTGATGATGCAAAGCGATCTAAAGGAATGAGAAAAAATAATTCAAAAATGTGGGTGACTTCGAGTTCACTTTCAACGTATATGGTCTAAGTGTTCATGTAGCATCTACTTTTAAATATGATTGATTCCATTTGTGTAATTTCATTATTTTTTATACACACATTTTGTGATAAATTTACTTCAATTAAGCCATATCATATAAGTCTTTGGCCAGAAAATTATTCCTATATGGCGAGAAAATTGTTTCAATTAATTCGATCCATGTATATCATTGACAAAATATAACGAATATGGGCACCAAAAAAATACACATCTATCACTTATACAATGTGAATAATATGCCCACAAAACAATAGGGAAAAAAATATGCATGTTTGTAAGTAACATGTTGTAATGAATATCCCTATAAAACAATGACAAATAAATAAATGAGTACTTCCATTCTTGTATCTTCTAATTTCTCAAGAATTGGTGAGCAATGTCATGCCACACATTTCAAGTGGTTGAAAATCTGTATAATGTCAAAGATTTTTAATTTTAGTTTTTATTTAACATAAATAATGTTTTGTAATTATTTTACAAAGCTCACAACATACAGATGAAAAGGAGAAGGTTGAGGATGTCGTTGATGATGATGAGGAGGAAGATGTCGTTGACAATGATGTTGATGATGACTTCCATGAAAAATTATATGAATCATGATTTACAACTATATTCTTTTTATATTTTTTTATACATATACCATATATAATGTTGTTTTTTCAGACATGGTTGGTTGTATTTGTGTGTGTAAGGAATACCTCATGGGGAAACATCCAATCACTTCTCCACATTCATAGATGGTACCTAATGCAAATCCATTGATGTTGATTATCACTCCTAACTCAGCAAGGACATTGAGTGAGGCACACAATAGATAGGTAACCACCTAGGGAATAGACTCTGAGACCTCTTGCATGAAGTTCAAAACACTCAACCACTTAAACTAGTTCATTCAACACACACACACACACACATTCCAAGGAAAATGACGCCAACGCACACCCTCCACAACCCGTAGGTCGGAAGGTCCACGCTGCACAGGATCTTTTCCTTCACCCCTTGGCCCAAAGAGCTCTCAGGAATGGCTCTTCTATTTCCCTTTCAGGAAATCTACACCCACCAGGGGTGATTTTAAGAACCCCCCCTAAATTTATATGTATAATAATTGGGCGAATCCTCGTGATACATAGGAAAAATTGAAGGCTATTTTATCAATAATATAATATGTATATATAGTTTTTTGGCGAATCTTTTAGTCGATTATATAATCTTGTAAAATCTTGGCGAATTTTTCACTGAATTATAAAATCTTGTAAAAACTTGGCAAATCTTTCACTGAATTATAAAATCTTGTAAAATCTTGGCGAATCTTTCACTTAATTATTAAACCTTTAAAGTCTTGGTGAATCTTTCACTTAATCAGAGCCAAAGTGGACACACTAGCTCTCCTTGCTTATGTAGGGAG
>JASDQU010502965.1:64323-76241 GCA_032191745.1 Picea mariana | reverse complement strand
TACTCCACTTGCTTGATGGAAACATAGAGATGTGAGTTTGTTAGTTTGGTCGAGCCTCAGCGTTGAGCGGGGTCCTTCTCTCTTGTAAGGCTAACAAACTATGGTGCATGGGTTGAACCTGGGAGTAGCCCAGCCCCCTTTTTTCCATTCTGTCAACACCAAAAGGGGAAATAAGCAGTAGCACGAAGATATGAAAGGTAAAACCATAAACCTCTGTTTTGTCAAGGCCCAAATGTGAAATTCAAATAAGCACGAAGATGTAAATTGGGGAATGCATATATGGGCAGATGAAGATCTCATACAATTTATACCATGGGAGAGCCAAAATGCTCTCTGAAATCTCCTTGTTCTTTGGAAATCGAGCAAAGGGAAGATTGTAGCTATCCAGTGCCCATACCACAAAATCGGGGTGAATTAAACCATAAATCTCGATTTTACCAAATGACAGGGCGAAGATGCTATCAGAAATTTCCATACTTCTAGAGATTTGGCTAATGGAAGCTTGTCCCTCCAAATTTCAGGGGAGAAATATAATTTTTTTTCCTCTACCCCTTATAAAAACATGGGCTAACCCTGTACACAATTTTCCCCCTAAAATAAATTATGGGATAATGATATAAGTTTAAAAAAATCACTCTAATACAAAAAATTCGCCCCATAAAAAATTGGAGGCCCCTTAATTTCGCCCATGTGCGAAATTTCGCCCCTAAAATCATCTATGACACCCACAGTGAAACCTTGTGAGATTCCTCCCTCACGTTTTGGGAAATTGGACTTCACGATATCGCGAATCCTGTGGTCGAGCAACTGCTTCCTATGACCCCCAAATCTCGAACTTTCGAAACCGTTAACTCCGCTTTCGGATTTCGCGAGTTCATGAGTTGCGATGATATGCAACTCTGCTCCATGAACCCCGAAATCCAAAAATCCTGAAGTGTCAGACTCCGACACGTGTCTCGGTGCCGGTCCCACAACTATGTTTTTCACCGTTTCGAAACTTCGCACTTCGCGAGTTCACGAGTCCTAATGCAAAGAATTCGGGTTTTCACCCCATGAAACCCTGAAATGGTCAAAGGAGTTGACTATCGTGTCGATAGGCGCCACTTGTCCACCCTGCTGACTCCTCTGGCCCCACACTGTCCTTTTAGCCTTCGGGACTTCACGTTTCGTGATATCGTAATTCCCATTGCAAAGTTTACGGGACTTCCACCTACGAAATCCCGAAACAGGAATTCGCTTGCAAATCCAACGGCCCTTGTGGCTTGGATCTACGGTCCTACTCCTCCTGAGCTTAGAACCTTTCGAAGCACTCGTTGTAACTTCCCTGCTCCTTCGTGGGATCTAACGGCTCACAGGACTTCGCGAATTCTCCTCAGGGAATTCCGACCGTCCGTTCTTTCCTTCACAAGAACTCTTGCAATTTTCAAAGTATTTACTCTCTCGCCTCCCTTCGACTCCTTCGAAGGTTCAAATCCTTCTTGTCTTCTTCACGACTTTGAGTCTTCTAGAAAACTCCTGCTCGCACTCCTTGTGGCAACCTTCAAACAACTTCAAACACTTGACTCTCTTTGACTCTGCGCACTCCTTGCACGGCTCTTGTGCCCAACTACACTCCTGTGGAAATCAGAACAAGATATATCTCTCCTGAGATTTTCAAAGATGAACCTCTGAACACTTTGTCAACGCACTCCTTGCAGACAATTTGGCTGTGCAAAAACTCTTACTCAGATAGAGAAACAATTGAAACTAATTTCCCTTACTCTTTCTCTCACAAATTTCAAACATTCAACAAGAAATCATTCATACATAGCATGAAAGCAAATGTACAACAGAAAGAGTAAAATAACCATGAGCATGACATTCAACACACATACTCAGAGAACCGACACAACGCCATGAATTTGAATCAAAGTCCCTTCTTATTAATTCAAATCTTTGTACATGGGTGTCTTCAAATTTACAGTTCTCCCTTCTCAGCTCTGTATTCTCTTGCTCTTCACGCTTATCATCATGCTCATGTTACGATACACAATGAGGGTGTCTATATCCCGTTTCCCTCTTGCACTCTAAAACTGTCAAATCTACACATTCAATTATACCTACTTGCATTAACTTACTTTAAATGCCTTCTACCTACTATGGACGAGAGCAGATCGCTCAAGGTCCTTTTACATTATACAAGTGTGCCTTCTTAATGGATTCATTAATATTCTAAGACATTTTCAAAATTTGTGCTAGGTGCTTTTCCAGCTGTCTTTGGACTTCGCGCTGGCTCGCTTGAGATGCTCCTGCATCATACTCCCTCGCTTGAAAATTTTCATGGGCTCCTGTCCATGAGCTCACGCACGGTGTGTCCATGCCCCTATATTTTAGCTTCATTCTCCCAGCTAGCATCTTCAACTGGATGGCCTTTCCACTTGACCAAATACTCAAAGTATTCTTTTCTTCTGGTCTTCTTACCAATTATTTTATCTAGTATGTGCTCCATCTGTGGCTTTTCTGCAACTGGCATCTACTTTCGCCACTGCACCTCCGGCTGCTCATTTTCCGTCCCTGCTTCCTCAGCTTTATATGGGTACAAATCTAATATATTGAATATCGGAGAAATTCCGATCCCATCAGGTAATTCAATCTCATAAGCATTTGTCCCAAATTTCTTCAAGACCTTACATGGTCCGATTTTCTTCATCTTCAGTTTATTATATGTTCCTCTAGGGAACCTTTCCTTTCTCAAATGTGCCATAATCAAGTCACCAACCTCGAACTAAAGTTGTCTTCTGTGCTGATCTACTCTGCACTTATACTCTTGACTTGAATTCTGCAATCGCTCCTTCACTTGATTGTGAATTTCCTTCATCGCCTTTGTGAAATCTTCTGCACTAGCGCTCCTAGTTGCATTCTGTTCTGAATCTCTCAATTCAGAAATTCCTCTCAGTTGCATGCCATAGACAATATGAAATGGACTCTACCCTATGCTCCTATTTACTGAGTCATTATAAGCAAATTCCACCTGTGGTAATATGTTGTCCCACTGGCTGTGGTGTTCTACCACCAGGCTTCTCAGCAAGTCTCCCAGACTTCTTTTTACCACTTCCGTCTGTCCATCCGTCTAAGGATGATAAGCTGAACTAAATGACAAGTTAGTCCTCAGCTTCTTCCATAATGTCCTCCAAAAGTTTCCTATGAACTTAGTGTCTCGATCCAAAACTATGCTCCTTGGTAAGCCGTGAAGTCGAATGACTTCTTTGAAAAACAGATTCGCAATGTGAGTTGCGTCGCTAGTTTTCTGACATGGGATGAAGTGTGCCATATTGGAAAATCTATCTAGCACCACAAAGATTGAGTCAAATCCTCTTTGTGTTCTTGGCAACCCCAATACAAAATCCATGCTAATTTCATCCCACGGCTTCTCAGGTATGGGCAATGGTTGATAAAACCCTGCATTCTGTCTCCTTCCCTTTGAATGCTGGCAAATTCTGCATCTGTCCACGAATCTCTTGACCTCTGCTCGCATTCCTGGCCAAAAATATGACTCATTCAATTTTTCAAATGTCTTGTCGTGACCAAAGTGCCCTGCTAATCCACCACTATGTTTCTCTTTCAACAAATTCTCCCTCATGGAGCATTTTGGAATACATAGTTGATTACCTTTAAACAGTAATCCTTCCTGGATCATGTATTTGGCCCATTGGCTTCTATCTCTGAGAACTGGATTCTCAGCTGCTTCATACGCCTCTTTAAAATCTGGATCATCTGCGTACATGTCCCTAAGATCATCAAAACCTAACGTTTTGACTCTAAACTCCTGCAATAGCAAACACTTCCTGCTCAAAGCATCAGCAACTTTGTTAGCAGTACCAGAAATATGTTTAATCACAAAAGTAAAATTCTGCATATACTCAACCCATTTTACATGTCTCTGATTCAACTTCTCTTGTTGAGTCACAAACTGCAATGCATGATTGTCACTGTATAAGACAAACTCCTTGGGAATCAAATAATGTCTCCATTTCTTCAATGCATGTATAATAGCATAAAACTCCTTATCATATGTGGAGTACTTCACTTTCGCTTCATTAAACTTCTCGCTGAAGTATGCTATCACCCTATCTTCTTGACTTAAGACTTCCCCTATTGCAAATCCACTTGCATCGCATTTCACTTGAAATGTTTTTCGGAAATCCGGAAGCACCAAAATTGGTTGTTCCGTGATCTTCCTCTTCAACAAATTGAAGCTCTTTTCAGCCTCTTCTGTCCAGTGAAAATATTTATGTCTCTTCTTCACTGTGTCCATCATCGGTGCACTAATTCCACTGAAATTCTTGATGAACTTTCGGTAGAAACTAGCCAATCCGTGAAAACTTCTCACCTCAAATATACTTTTCGGTGATGGCCAATTTTTTATTACCTCCACCTTATCTGGATACATCCTCAATTTATCTGCAGAAATGAAAAACCCTAGATAAATGAGCTATGTCTTCATGAATGAAGACTTCTTCATGTTTATCAATAGCTTCTCCTGCTATAATTTCTACATCACTGTAGCCAAATGATTCAGATGCTATGCCACTATTTTACTGAAAATCAATATGTCATCTAAATACACAATGACAAATTTTCCGATGAACTCCCTCAGGACTTCATTCATCAATCTCATGAAGGTACTTGGCACATTTGTTAAGACAAACGACATAACAAGCCATTCATACAACCCTTCATTGGTTTTGAATGCTTTCTTCCATTCATCACCTTCTCTCATGTGGATTTGATGATAATCGCTATTCAAATCAATCTTTGAAAAGAATTTTTCTCCACTCAAGCAATCCATCAAATAATCCATCCTCGACAATGGAAATCTGTTCCTGATGGTTATCTTGTTGATCACCCTAGAGTCAGTACACATCCTCCAGCCTCCGTCTTTCTTAGGACTGAGTACTATTGGAACACACGGACTCAAGCTTTCCCTGGCCAATCCTTTGTCCAACAAATCCTGGACTTGTCTTTTGACCTCTTCATTCTCCTGCGGCGTCAATCTGTACGCGGCTTTGTTTGGAAAACTAGCTCCTGGTATGAGGTCAATATGATGACTCACACTTTGGATTGGTGGCAATGAACGAGGTAGTTCATCCACTACTATGTCAACAAACTCTTCCAGCAGTTCTTGAATTTCTTCTGGTAAATCATCTACCCTTGTGCTTGTCAAAACAATCTTCGGTTTCCTGACCACAATGAATTGCGGTTCTTCTTTCTTCTTGACCTATATAAGAAGTTCCTTCCCACTCATGAGAAGTATTGTTTTTCTTACTTCAGGTTTCACTTCCTTATCTTTGATTGGAAGCAACATGTGAGTTCTCCCATTCTTCTCTAGGGTGTATGTGTTCATTCTCCCATCATGAATCACATTCCTGTCATATTGCCACGGTCTACCCAAAAATAGATGACAAACATCCATAGGGATAACATCACATAATATCTTATCATTATATCCTCCTATCTTAAACTCAACTAAACACCGTTTAGTGACAGTTACCTGATATCCTTTTTGTAGCCACGAAACTCTGTATGGGGTTGGATGATCAATCGTCTCCAGCTCCATCTTCTCTACCATCTCCGTAGAAATGAGATTATCCATGCTACCACTGTCCACGATGACCTTTCATACCCTGTCCTTGGTCTTGCAAGTAGTCCGAAAAAGTCTATTTCTTTAGACTGAACTCTCCACCTCCTTCTCTGGTGTCAAAAGATCTTTTCGCATCATCAACGATCTTCTACCTTCAGCATCTTCTGCCTCAACATCCCGCCTCTGTGCTTCGGTGATGTGAGATTCTCCTCCTTCTTTATTTTTATCTGGACACTCATAAGACTTGTGCCCATTTTTTCCACATGTGAAGCATGTTATTACTCCACCTCTTCCTCTTCCTCTACCTCTGGTACGAGGAAGCATGTTATTATCAGCATACTCTCGTCTCTGCTCAGTATGTTTTCCTCTTTATTCAGCATATTTCCCTCGCTGTGAGGTTCCACCTCTCTCAATTTGAGTCTGAGGTTTCTTCCAGTCCTCCTTGGGCTTCTGGTTTTTATCCTGAGCAACTGACTTGCCTCTGGGATAACTTCTGCCTCGCCTCTTTGACCCTGCTTTCGGCTCAGCTTCTCTTCAGCCTTCAGAGCCATCTGATAAGCATCTTCCACCGTTCGGATGGTTACCATGCTCATATCATCTTGGATGTCGTATCTCAGGCCATTCATGTACCTGGATACTTTCTCATCATTGCTTTCTCGATGACCTGCCCTGATGTTCAGCTTATAGAATTCTTCAGTGTATTCTTTTACTGACATCAGCTTCTGTCTCAGGTTCTACATCCTCCTGAACAGAGTGATCTGGTAATCTCTGGGGATGAATTTCACCTTCAAATTCGCAATCATTCTATCCCAGCTTTTGATCTTTTGCTTGCCTTTGCAGCATCTCTCAGCTTGTAGTTCATCCCACCATAATGTTGCATGTCCCTTTAATCTTGTGACAGCATGCTTGACTTTCTTGTCTTCTTCGACATCTTCATAGTCAAAGTATGTGTCCAGAGCTCTAATCCAATCTAGAATCTCCTCTGCATCCAGAATTCCCTCATAAACTGGAATGTCCATTTTCACCCTTGCACCCATTCTTGCAATAGCTCTAATCAAACGTTCATTTGCTGCATCTTCGGCTGCAACTTCTTCTTCATGTTCAGCCTCAATTTCTCTTTCGGAATCACTAAGATCACCAACACTGACTGTACGTCTCTGTGCTATCTCCATGTCTTCGAGTCTAGCTCATAGATCACGCATCTCTTTTTCCATGACTGGATCAGTCATCTGCCTGCCCCTTCTTCTCAGCATTTCCCTCTCCTCTTGCGCATCGGGTGATTGTCTATCTCTTCTCCTTGGCGGCATGGTGAATTATCTTTTTCCTTGCTACAGAAAGTAAAGAACCTTTCTGAGCTCTAATACCAAACTGATGCCAACGCACACCCTCCACAACCCGCAGGTCGGAAGGTCCGCGCTGCACAAGATATTTTCCTTAACCCCTTGGCCCGAAGAGCTCTCGGGAATGGCTCTTCTATTTCCCTTTTGGGAAATCTGCACCCACAGTGAAACCTTGTGATATTCCTCCCTCATGTTTCGGGGAATCGGACTTCGCGATATTACGAATCCTGTGGTCGACCAACTGCTCCCTATGACCCATGAATCCCGAACTTTCGAAACTGTTAACTCTGCTTTCGGCTTTCGCAAGTTCACGAGTTGCGATGATATGCAACTCTGCTCCACGAACCCCGAAATCCCGATACTATATTCCCCGAAATCCTGAAGTGTCGGACTCCGACATGTGTCTCGGCACCGATCCCACAAATATGCTTTTTGTCATTTCGGGACTTCGCACTTCGTGAGTTCGCGAGTCCTAATGCAAAGAATTAGGGTTTTCACCCTATGAAACCCCGAAATGGTCAAAAGAGTTGACTCTCATGTCAATAGGCGCCACCTGTCCACCCTACTGACTCCTCCAGCCCCACACCATCCTTTCATCCTTTGGGACTTCATGTTTCATGATATCGCGATTCTCATTGCAAATTTTACGGGACTTCCACCTACGAAATCCCGAAACAGGAATCCGCTTGCAAATCTAACGGCCCTTGTGGCTTGGATCTATGGTCCTACTCCTCCTGAGCTTAGAACCTTTTGAAGCACTCGTTGTAACTTCCCTACTCCTTTGTGATATCTAATGGCTTACGGGACTTTCTGAATTCTCCTCAGGGAATTCCGATCGTCCGTTCTTTCCTTCACAAGAACTCTTGCAACTTTCAAAGTATTTACTCTCTCGCCTCCCTTCGACTCCTTCAAAGGTTCAAATCCTTCTGGGCTTCCTCACAACTTTGGGTCTTCCAGAAAACTCCTACTCACACTCCTTGCGAAAACCTTCAAACACCTTCAAACACTTGACTCTCTTCGACTCTGTGCACACCTGCAACAGCAGTCTCTCAATACTTTGCTCAGATTCGCAACTCTGAGGATTCTCTCAGCCTACGCACTCCTTGCACGGCTCATGTGCCCAACTGCACTCCTGTGGAAATGAGAACAAAATCTATCTCTCCTGAGATTTTCAGAGATGAACCTCTGAACACTTTGTCAACGCACTCCTTGCGGACAATTTGGCTACACTCCTTGCAGAAACTCTTGCTCAGATAGAGAAACAATTGAAACTAATTTCCCTTACTCTTTCTCTCACAGATTTCAAACATTCAACAAGAAATCAGTCATACATATCATGAAAGCAAATGTACAACAGAAAGAGTAAAATAACCATGAGCATGACATTCAACACACATACACGGAGAACCGACACAATGCCATGAATTTGAATCAAAGTCCTTTCTTATTAATTCAAATCTCTGTACATGGGTGTCTTCAAATTTACAGTTCTCCCTTCTCATCTCTATATGCTCTTGCTCTTCATGCTTATCATCATGCTCATGTTACAATACACAATGAGGGTGTCTATATCCCGTTTCCCTCTTGCACTCTAAAACTGTCAAATCTACACATTCAATTCTACCTACTTGCATTAACTTGCTTTAAATGCCTTCTACCTAATATGGACGAGAGCGGATCGCCCAAGGTCCTTTTACATTATACAAGTTCACCTTCTTAATGGCTTCATTAATATTTTAAGACATTTTCAAAATTTGTGCTAGGCGCTTTTCCAGTTGTCTTTGGACTTCACGCTGGCTCACTTGAGATGCTCCTGCATCATACTCCCTCGCTTGAAAATTTTCATGGGCTCCTGTCCATGAGATCGCGCACGGTGTGTCCATGCCCCTGTATTTTAGCTTCATTCTCCCAGCTGGCATCTTCAACTGGATGGCCTTTCTACTTGACCAAATACTCAAAGTATTCTTTTCTTCTGGTCTTCTTACCAATTCTTTTATCTAGTATGTGCTCCATATGTGGCTTTTTTGCAACTGGCATCTGCTTTCGCCACTGCACCTCTGGCTGCTCATTTTTTGTCCCTTCTTCCTCAACTTTATATGGATACAAATCTAAGATATTGAATATCGAAGAAATTCCGATCCCATCGGGTAATTCAATCTCATAATCATTTGTCCCAAATTTCTTCAAGACCTTACATGGTCCAATTTTCTTCATCTTCAGTTTATTATATGTTCCTCTCTGGAACCTTTCCTTTCTCAAATGTGCCAGAATCAAGTCACCAACCTCGAACTGAAGTTGTCTTGTGTGCTGATCTTCTCTGTGCTTATACTCCTGACTTGAATTCTGCAATCACTCCTTCACTTGGTTGTGAGGTTCCTTCATCACCTTTGCGAAATCTTCTGCACTAGCGCTCCTAGTTTCATTCTGTTCTAAATCTCTCAATTCAGAAATTCCTCTCGACTACATGCCATAGACAATCTGAAATGGACTCTGCCCTGTGCTCTGATTTACTGAGTCATTATAAGAAAATTCTGCCTGTGGTAATATGTTGTCCCACTAGTTGTGGTGTTCTGCCACCAGGCTTCTTAGCAAGTCTCCCGGACTTCTGTTTACCACTTCCGTCTATCCATCCATCTGAGGATGATAAGATGAACTAAACGACAAGTTAGTCCTCATCTTCTTCCATAACTTCCTCCAAAATTGTCCTATGAACTTAGTGTCTCGATCCGAAACTATGCTCCTCGGTAAGCCGTGAAGTCGAATGACTTCTTTGAAAAACAGATTTGCAATGTGAGTTGTGTCACTGGTTTTCTGACATGGGATGAAGTGTGCCATCTTGGAAAATCTATCCACCACCACAAAGATTGACTCAATTCCTCTTTGTGTTCTTGGCAACCCCAATACAAAATCCATGTTGATTTCATCCGACGGCTTCTCAGGTATGGGCAATGGTTGATAAAACCCTGCATTATGTCTCCTTCCCTTTGAATGCTAGCAAATTCTGCATCTGTCCATGAATCTCTTGACGTCTGCTCGCATTCCCGGCCAAAAATATGACTCATTCAATTTTGAGAACGTCTTGTCATGACCAAAGTGCCCTACTAATCCACCACTATGTTTCTCTTTCAACAAATTCTCCCTCATGGAGCATTTCGGAATACACATCTGATTACCTTTAAACAGTAATCCTTCTTGGATCATGTATTCGTCCCATTAGCTTCTATCTCTGAGAACTAGATTCTCAGTTGCTTCATACGCCTCTTTAAAATCTGGATCATCTGCGTACATGTCCCTGAGATCATCAAAACCTAACGTTTTGACTCTGAACTCCTGCAATAGCAAACACTTCCTACTCAAAGCATCATCAACTTTGTTAGCAGTACCAGAAATATGTTTAATCACAAAAGTAAAATTCTGCATATACTCAACCCATTTTACATGTCTCTGATTCAACTTCTCCTGTTGAGTCACAAACTACAATGCATGATTGTCACTGTATAAGACAAATTCCTTGGGAATCAAATAATGTCTCCATTTCTTCAATGCCTATATAGTAGCATAAAACTCCTTATCATATGTGGAGTACTTCACTTTCGCTTCATTCATCTTCTCACTGAAGTATGCTATCACCATATCTTCTTGACTTAAGACTGCCCCTATTGCAAATCCACTTGCATTGCATTTCACTTGAAATGTTTTCCGGAAATCCGGCAGCACCAAAATTGGTTGTTCCGTGATCTTCCTCTTCAACAAATTGAAGCTCTTTTCAGCCTCTTCTGTCCAGTGAAAAGATTTATGTCTCTTCTTCACTCTGTCCATCATCAGTGCACTAGTTCCATTGAAATTCTTGATGAAATTTCGGTAGAAACTAGCCAATCCGTGAAAAATTCTCACCTCAAATATACTTTTCGGTGATGGCCAATTTTTTATTACCTCCACCTTATCTGGATCCATCCTCAATTTATCTGCAGAAATGACAAACCCCATATAAATGAGATATGTCTTCATGAATGAGGACTTTTCATGTTTATCAACAGCTTCTCCTACTGTAATTTCTGCATCACTGTAGCCAAATGCTTTAGATGCTCTGCCACTGTTTTACTGAAAATCAATGTCATCTAAATACACAATGACAAATTTTCCAATGAACTCCCTCGGGACTTCGTTCATCAATATCATGAAGGTACTTGGCGCATTTGTTAAGACAAACGGCATAACAAGCCATTCATACAACCCTTCATTGGTTTTGAATGCTTTCTTCCATTCATCACCTTCTCTCATGCGGATTTGATGATAACCTCTTTTCAAATCAATCTTTGAAAATAATTTTTCTCCACTCAAGAAATCCATCAGATCATCCATCCTCGACAATGGAAATCTATTCCTGATGGTTATCTTGTTGATTGCCCTATAGTCAGTACACATCCTCCAACCTCCATCTTTCTTAGGATTGAGTAATGTTGGAATAGCACACGGACTCAAGATTTCCCTGACCAATCCTTTGTCCAACAAATCCTGGACTTGTCTTTTGACCTCTTCATTCTCCTACGGCGTCAATCTGTACGCGGCTTTGTTTGGAAAACTAGCTCCTGGCATGAGGTCAATATGATGACTCACACTTTGGATTGGTGGCAACGAACGAGGTAGTTCATCCACTACTATGTCAGCGAACTCTTCCAGCAGTTCCTGAATTTCTTCTGGTAAATCATCTACCCTTGTGCTGGTCAAAACAATATTCAGTTTCCTGACCATAATGAATTGCGGTTCTTCTTTCTTCTTGACCTCTGTAAGAAGTTCCATCCCACTCATGAGAAGTACTGTGTTGATTACTTCAGGTTTCACTTCCTTATCCTTAATTGGAAGCAACATGTGAGTTCTCCCATTCTTCTCTAGGGTGTATGTGTTCATTCTCCCATCATGAATCACATTCCTGTCATATTGCCACGGTCTACCCAGCA
>JASDQU010502965.1:46791-64268 GCA_032191745.1 Picea mariana | reverse complement strand
TCCTATATTAAACTCAACTAAACATTGTTTAGTGATAGTTACCTCATGTCCTTTTTGTAGCCACGAAACTCTGTATGGGATTGGATGATCAATCGTCTCCAGCTCCACCTTCTCTACCATCTCTGTAGAAACGATATTATCCATGCTACCACTGTCCACGATGACCTTGCATACCTTGTCCTTGGTCTTGCAAGCAGTCCGGAAAAGTCTATTTCTTTGGAATGAACTCTCCACCTCTTTCTTTGGTGTCAAAAGAGATTTTTGCATCATCAACGATCTTCCGCCTTCAGCATCTTCTGCCTCAACATCCCGCCTATGTGCTTCGGTGATGTGAGCTTCTCCTCCTTCTTTATTTTTATCTGGACACTCATAAGACTTGTGCCCATTTTTTCCACATGTGAAGCATGTTATTACTCCACCTCTTCCTCTTCCTCTACCTCTGATACAAGGAAACATGTTATTATCAGCATACTCTCCTCTCTGCTCGGTATGTTGTCCTCTTTGTTCAGTATATTTCCCTCACTGTGAGGTTCCACCTCTCTCAGTTCAAGTCTGATGTTTCTTCTAGTCCTCCTTCAGCTTATGGTTTTTATCCTGAGCAACTGACTTGCCTCTGGACTGACTTCTGCCTCGACCTCTTTGACCCTGCTTTCAGCTCAGCTTCTCTTCAGCCTTCAGAGCCATCTGATAAGCATCTTCCACCGTTCGGATGGTTACCATGCTCATCTCATCCTGGATGTCGTATCTCAGGCCATTCATGTACCTGGCTACTTTCTCATCATCGCTTTCTCGATGACCTGCTCTGATGTTCAGCTTATAGAATTCTTCAGTGTATTCTTTTACTGACATCAGCTTCTATCTCAGGTTCTGCATCCTCCTGAACAGAGTGATCTGGTAATCTCTGGGGATGAATTTCGCCTTCATCTTCACGATCATTCTATCCCATATTTTGATCTTTTTCTTGCCTTTGCATTGTGTGTCAGCTTGTAGTTCATCCCACCACAATGCTGCATGTCCCTTTAATCTTGTGACAGCATGCTTGACTTTCTTGTCTTCTTCGACATCTTCATAGTCAAAGTATGTGTCCAGAGCTCTAATCCAGTCTAGAAGTTCCTCTGCATCCAAATTTCCCTCATAAACTGGAATGTCCATTTTCTCTCTTTCACCCATTCTTGCAATAGCTCTAATCAAATGTTCATTTGCTTCATCTTCGGCTACAACTTCTTCTTCGTGTTTAGCCTCAATTTTTCTTTCAAAATCACTAAGATCCCCAGCACTGACTGTACGTCTCTGTGCTATCTCCATGTCTTCGAGTCTAGATTGTAGATCACGCTTCTCTTTTTCCATGACTAGATCAGTCATCTGTCTGCCCCTTCTTCTTGGCATTTCCCTCTCCTCTTGCAGATCGGGTGATTGTCTATCTCTTCTCCTTGGCGGCATGGTGAATTCTCTTTTTCCTACAAAAAGCAAAGAACCTTTCTGATCTTTGATACCAAACTGACGCCAACGCACACCCTCCACAACCCGCAGGTCGGAAGGTCTACGCTGCACAGGATCTTTTCCTTCACCCCTTGGCCCGAAGAGCTCTCGGGAATGGCTCTTCTATTTCCCTTTTGGGAAATCTGCACCCACAGTGAAACCTTGTGAGATTCCTCCCTCACATTTGGGGAATCAGACTTCACGATATCGCGAATCTTGTGGTCGAGCAACTGCTCCCTATGACCCACGAATCCCGAACTTCCGAACTGTTAACTCTGCTTTCGGCTTTCACGAGTTCATGAGTTGCGATGATATGCAACTCTGCTCCACGAACCCCAAAATCCCTATACTATATTCCCTGAAATACTGAAGTTTCAAACTCTGACACGTGTCTCAGCATCAGTCCCACAACTATGCTTTTTGTCATTTCAGGACTTCGCACTTCGCGAGTTCGCGAGTCCTAATGCAAAGAATTCGGGTTTTCACCCCACGAAACCCCAAAATGGTCAACGGAGTTGACTCTCGTGTCAATAGGCGCCACCTCTCCACCCTGCTGACTCCTCTGGCCCCACACCGTCCTTTCAACCTTCAGGACTTCGCATTTCGTGATATCACGATTCTCGTTGCGAAGTTTACGGGACTTCCACCTACAAAATCCCGAAACAGGAATCCGCTTGCAAATGCAATGGCCCTTGTGGCTTCGATCTACGGTCCTACTCCTCCTGAGCTTAGAACCTTTCAAAGAACTCAGTGTAACTTCCCTACTCCTTCGTGAGATCTAACGGCTCACGGGACTTTGCGAATTCTCCTTAGGGAATTCCAACCGTCTGTTCTTTCCTTCACAAGAACTCTTGCAACTTTCAAAGTATTTACTCTCTCGCCTCCCTTCGACTCCTTCGAAGGTTCAAATCCTTCTGGGCTTCCTCATGACTTTGAGTCTTCCAGAAAACTCTTGTTCGCACTCCTTGCAGAAACCTTCAAACACCTTCAAACACTTGACTCTCTTCGACTCTGCGCACACCTGCAACAACAGTCTCTCAATACTTTGCTTAGATTCACAACACTGAGGCTTCTCTCAGCCTGCGCACTCCTTGCACGGCTCCTATGCCCAACTACACTCTTGTGGAAATGAGAACAAAATCTATCTCTCCTGAGCTTTTCAGAGATGAACCTCTGAACACTTTGTCAACGCACTCCTTGCGGACAATTTGGCTGCACTCCTTGCAGAAACTCTTGCTCAGATAGAGAAACAATTGAAACTAATTTCCCTTACTCTTTCTCTCACAGATTTCAAACATTCAACAAGAAATCATTCATACATAGCATGAAAGAAAATGTACAACAGAAAGAGTTAAATAACCATGAGCATGACATTCAACACACATACACGGAGAACCGACACAACGACGTGAATTTGAATCAAAGTCCCTTCTTAATAATTCAAATCTCTATACATTGGTGTCTTCAAATTTATAGTTCTCCCTTCTCAGCTCTGTATGCTCTTGCTCTTCACGCTTATCATCATGCTCATGTTACAATACACAATGAGGGTTTCTATATCCTGTTTCCCTCTTCCACTCTAAAACTGTCAAATCTACACTTTCGATTCTACCTACTTGCATTAACTTACTTTAAATGCCTTCTACCTACTATGGACGAGAGAAGATCGCTCAAGGTCATTTTACATTATACAAGTGCGCCTTATTAATGGCTTCATTAATATTTTAAGACATTTTCAAAATTTGTGTTGGGCGCTTTTCTAGCTGTCTTTGGACTTCGCGCTGGCTCGCTTGAGATGCTCCTGCATCAGAAAACATCATGGGGAAACCCAAAAGGTGCTTCCCCATATTTGTGGACGAAATCCTTAGTACACCTACCGGTGTATACTAATGCACCTCACCTTTGGGGATTCAATATAGGCACCAACTGACATGGAACTAGCCAAACACCCAAATTGGTTAAGTAAAAAGTGATATTACATTCTCTAGGTGTTCAAAGACATAGTAACCCATAAGGTGATATCTACACTACAAAATCATAAGGTTAATTTAAGATCATATTAGAATCTTTATATTTATTAAAACATATGATAACACCTTTTTCATTAGATTAGATATCCATTATTTTTCTTTAGAGGCCAAGAAACGTGCAAAGTAACTAGTTTGTCGGGAAATAATCACCTCGCTTCAAATTTGTGCATATATGTCAATTTCAATTTGTCATAATATCCATATAATGCCTAGACAAATAATTGTGTTTGATATAGATATAAGGTTTCCTCATCTCTAATCATAATCATGTCAATAAGTCCTTCTTGGACATCCACTTCTTTTTTGGATAATTCATAAGCTAGTACATTAAGCTCCTTGGAGATGTGGTTGCATTGAAATAAAGTAAACCTACTCATCTATTATTTTACCTAGGTGATGAGATGGGATAAGCCAATGTTATGATTTCATATTTCTTTGTTTATCCATCGAGTCACAAGTATAGAGTCCCCCAAAATTTTCATCTCGTTGATCCCTCAATTTATAGAAATTCCAATAATGATTATAACCACCTTAATCTTTGGCATATTATTACTACCCTTACCTAACCCACATGGGAAAGTAATTTTATGAATTTTTTTATAAGAATAGAAGACCAAATCCTCCAAATAACCCTAGGTTCCCTCTCAATGGCCCATCAAAAAATCCCTTTCAAACTCCAATGGATCAACCTGACAAAGAAAATCAAATTTTATTGCATTCTTTTACCCATCATAAGCATATTAGATTTTATAAAAAACTTACAACAGTGTGAAGCTATGATCCTGAAAAATAGTACCATTCCTAGATAGTCACAATGCCCAACACATGGTCAATGGGAGTGATTTTTTTCCTACTATTTTATGACTTTCCATCTAGTTATTTAATAAATTTCCACTAATTCACCTTCCCACACTCCATTGCCACCTATTAATGATTTCAATGTTGATCGAAATTTCCGTGGAAATGAGACACTCCATCAAAAGATGTTATATATTATCTCCACTATTTTTACATAATGAACTGTTGGGCGTAGGCCAATTTTGAGGAAAAGTCCAATTTTGGAAAATAAAGCTTAATTTGGAAAAAGACAGCTGGCAGGAAAAGCAACACGTGCGAGGAAAAGCTGCATGCAAAGGGGGAAAGCATGCAAGGCGCACATGCAGGAAAACCTAACCATGATAGGGTTAGGGGTTTTGTAAGAGATTATAACGACTGATAAGATGAAAATTAATATAAATAAGTACCTAGCAGGTCTAGGTTGGGGGAGTTTTGTTCTAGAATGTTAGAGAATATTGTTTTTCTTGACTAGGAGAACGACTGTAAGATCTGATACATTTTTGTAAGTTGTTGAGTTGTAGGAGAGTCAAGTGGCTAGATATTTAGGGTTAGATTGTAGGTTGAGGAGGTTGGTGCAATCTAGTCTGCCTCACATAGGTTGTGGAACTTGTTTTGTGATTGTATAGTCGGAATTGTAGTGCACAGAATGCCATATCTTGAAGAAATCTAAATAAAGAGCCTAAGAAGTCAGATCTTTGTGGACGTATCCCAGGAGGGAGTGAACCACGGTAAAACTTGTGTCATGTGTGTTGTTTATTGCGTATTTACTTTATGTCGGTATTTAGACTATGAATGGATTAATGAATGTTTCTTTTAAGTCTGTTAGAATGCATGCATAGAAGTAACAGATGAACGAATATTAATAATAATATAAGGAACAACCAGATCAAGGCCTTAGAAGATGAATAACAATCCTAGATCCCCACTCTTTCCTAGACTACACGCATCTGAGCATTGCAGTCACCCATAGAACTATCTCGGGTGAGACTATCTAGTACCTTCTTGGTGTTGCGTTTCCTTTTGGTTTACCAGGAGGGCCGATAGTTTTAGAGGGTTTTGTTGGAAACCTGTTGGATCTAAACCTGGGTCAGCCTAGAAGTAGATAAAAAAACTAATAACCAACAAATGGTTATGTTGTAGGCTGGAACAACATGGGATTGAGTGAATGGGATCCGTGAAAGAATCATGCAAAGATTGAAGGTATAAAAATGAATGTTTAGACCATAGAATATGACAAAAGTAGAGATTGAAGGCTGATTGAAAAAAAAGGAGCTTGAATTTGTGCAGAAAGATAAAAAAAACCCTAAGATAACATCGCGTAAATATCTGGACAAATATGTGTTTAGCGACTTGCATGAGGTATTTTTCTGTGATTTCCCGCATGTTTTGTAGGAGTGGCTATTGAGGATGAAAGAAAACCACCCTACAAATCGAACCAGATAGATCAATTGGAATCATGTGGAGATCACGCAGTTACAACAAGTAAACAACAAATTCACAGGCGTAGTAGATTTATGGTTAGACAGTATTGTTGCATGGTTTATCACATAATTTGCATTAGATACCATGAATTCTTACAACGCAATAGTTTCTTAGAGAACCTAGAGGTAGGTATATCAGATCGTTTTACACTTCAATCAATATCTTAACGTATAACAAAGGTGTAATGATAATGGAATTAGACAACTAAACTTCCCTGCGTGCATGGGGGGAGCAGGGAAGTACTGACAAAAGTTGGAAGAATGGAGGGAGAGATGGATAAGGGAAATAAGGAGGAGGCCATGGACCCAATCATAATATAAGAATATCATATCAAGAAGATCATGGAAATGGATGGAAAGAAGCGCAATGGAGTACCCTACCAATATAATATGAATAATAAGAAGAGATCCATAGCTGAAAGATAGGGCTTGGAAAGTGATGAAGAAGAGGTAGAGGATCTTCGTGTTGTGGAGCATATTGAGGAAATATTGTGTGCAACATATGAAAGGAAGACAAGAGGTCCAAGGGCAGGAACATAAGGAAGAACTCCCATTCATGTCATTGTCAGTGTGGAACCCATAACCCCATGTGAGATTAATACACCAGAAATAACACCACCATTTAAACAACCAAATTTTAGTGGAAGAAAGACAACAGGAAGTACATCTAAACAAGGAGAAACAACTGGAGGATCCAGTTTAGGAAGTAGTAGTCAAATATATACACCATGTGGAGGTAGTAGTTCATCACAGTTTAAGATGGCAGGACGTGATCCCACCATCCGGTTACCGGAGTTCAAGGGAGAGGCATCAGAGGATCCTAAAAAACACTTGTTCATCTATGAGAAGATCTAGGAAGCAAAGAAGATCACATATGAGGATGAAAAACTTGTGTGGTTGTATATCATGCTAATATATCGTGCATTGGATTGGTACATGAGTCTAGTTGTAAACAGTCCACCTGGGACAACAAGGATGATCGAAGACATGAAGAAGTTATTGATAAATGAATTTCAGAAGCCCAGTTCAGAAGATCAATATATGAATGACATGATTGAAATCAAACATAAACTCGGTGACTCTATTTGGGATATTGATCAGAGGTTCAAATGATTGAAGGGTAACTTGAAGTATGTCATGACTGACATGTAGCATAGACATCTCTTTATGAATTCACTACTACCACATCTGAAATACCCTTTGAGGCAACATAAGTTTCAAACTCAGGAAGAGGCTCTGTAGGCAACCTCAAAACTAGAAGAGAACTAGTATTAGAAGACAAACCCAACAATAGAAGAGCTAAAGGAGGATATGAAGAACCTCACATTTCAAATGAACCAAAATAAGGGCAAAGAGAAAAGAGAAGTTATTTGGTGTACCACATGCAGGACATAAGGACACCACAAGAATGAGTGCCCAACTTTTGCGCAATATATGGAAACAGGGATACCAAACCCATTTCCAATAGGAGGACCATTGTGCGAGATATTTAAAACACATGGGAATGATCCATATCATTTTCCAATGATGCAGAAGTATCAGACAGTACCCAAGAATTCATACTACATTTTTTTCAAATCAGTGGGCCACGATGATGAAGATTGTAGGACAATGGACTTGATGAGGGAGAGAACTTCAGATACGTATAGGGTGTAGGAAGAAATGATGACAGGGAAAGTTGCACCACAGTTCAACCAAGTACCACCTCCATATAATAATGTGCAACAATAGTACAACATTGTGCAACCACAGTAGAATGACGTGCAACCACAATATAACCCTGTGCAGTATAATCAAGTGCCTTAATACAATGCACCATGAAGAGGTCGAGGTGGATATAAAGGTGGAGGATGAGGTAGAGAAGGATTTGGAAGAGGTAGAGTTCCAGTAGTATTTCATATCTTCCAGTAGCCAAGACATTATGCAAGGGAATGTCCACTTCCACCTGCGACATGTATGTATTGTCGTGCAACAAACCATGATACAAAGGAATGTCCAACACTTTTGGGGAAGATTCAAGAAAAAAGGAACCAGAATAATCAGAATGTTCAGTGGATTTCTGTAGAATCCAGGGATAATGGTAGAAATATCAACATAGTTACACATAGAGGAGTTCAGACAGGAGTTGACATAGTAAGACAGGAGTCAGTGCAACACCAATGGGTGAAGAAGAATACTGAACCACATAAGCAATTTGATGCGTAGAACAAAAATGAGACATTCAAAGAGGCCAGACATTAATTCGTCAAACAAGATGTTGTGTTTACATCAACTACACAACATACTCAGAATGTTATACCAATGTACAAGATGCATGTATCAATGGATCACACCACCGAAGTACCCTCTGCAGTACAAGTAAGTACCATAAAGACTTTTTTGTAATCATGTATGAAGCTACTGAATGATCCATCATCTGTTAAAGTTTTGAAAAATATGTTAGAAATATGTAACACAGAGGAAGAGGGGAAGTTAGAACATAAAACATTCAATCACCTCCATACAAGAAGGAGGACAAGTAGGGAATTCAGACTGAATGCTAACATTGGAGATTTCATTATGGGGGATATCATACTAGACTTAGGCTCTGAGGTAAATGTGTTACCCAAGAAGACATGGAATTGTATGGGAGAGCCCACACTAGGATATTCACCTGTCCAATTGAAGCTAGCAAGACAACACAAAGTTTTACCAATTGGAAGGCTTAATAGTGTGACAGTAGATCTGGATGGAGTGTGTACTAAGGCAGGCTTTGAAGTGATAGAGATAGTAGATGGTACAACACCTTATCCAACATTGCTCGGATTGGATTGGGCATTTGATAACCAGGAAATAATCAACTTGAAGACAAGGAAAATGACATTCGAATCAGGAGAATACAGAGTCATTGCACCATTAGATCCATCAGAGGGAGAAACGTTTGTAGAGCCCACTTGCTTTGATCTAGAGGAGATAAACCAGCTATACAGAACCACTGTGCGAGAAGAAGATTATGTTAACCCAATTGTTGATGCGGTACTCAGCTGGAGGAGCATCGCATCATGTTATTTTGACTTAGATATAGGTTTGGAGAATTGGTAGCAGAGATTACATGAAGTCTCCACAAGAAGGTGCGCAAGAATAGACCGCAAAGTAAGATGGGTGGGTACAGAGATAAGAGAACCTCCCAGTTTTCATGGGGTGAATGAATTAGAAGAAATCCTAACAAGATATGAGGTTGAAGTGTTATATAACCATAGGATATTATCCCTAGACATTACACTCAAGGAAACACCTACAAGATGGTGGGGTGCGCACAAAGAAACAATTAAGGACTGGTACCAATGTAAGAGTTTACTGCGCATCATATTCGGCGTAGATCAGGGAAACAATGAAATGCAGATACATAATGGACAGGGGACACCAGAAGAACATTTGGAGAAATGAAAAACACTATGGAGGATGACACCACCATAGGAATGGCCTCATCACTTCATCCACACACTGGAAGGAATTCCAGAAAAATGGTATGTAGACCAGGAACTGCACAGAGGCACTGTAGAATGGAAAACATTACAACATAATTTTATAGTAACTTTCTCATTTGAACATGATAAACCCAACATGGATTCAAAAATCAAACAGATAAGAGGGGTGATATTTATTGATGAAATAGAGGTTGAACTCATGACATAATACAACCAACAAAACATGAAAACAGTCAAAGAACTAATGTCATTCTATCATGTGGAATAAGAAGCACTAGAGGAATATGACCTGTGAAACATTCATATTACAAAATTTGAAGGTGAAAGAGAGGTGGAAGGTCCATGTTTGGAATCAGAAGTATTTTTTGCACCTATCAAGATAAAGAAAGTCAACATTGGGGCAACTGAGAATCCCAAAATGGCTAGCATTGGAGACTATTGGGATGAACAAACCATAGAAAGGATAGCATATTTGTTGCACGAGTACAATGACCTATTCCCAACAACCTTTACAAAGATGAAGGGCATAGAAGGAGAGATAGGAGATATGAAGTGTTGGCATTGTTGTTTATGTGTTGTCATTGATGGCAACATGAATAAATCATGAACAAAGTTATACAACATGAATCAGTCATGAACAAATTTATACAATTTTCATTAGTGTTAGGATGGCCAATAAGGTTTTTCCATATGTAATGAAGTTTTATTGATGTAAAGAGAATGAAACATAGTAGTAAAGCTAAATTTCAAGAGAAAAATCATATGGTAAATTTCATCGATGTAATATTTGATCACTGTCAAGGATCGATGATCTTTGTTATAGGTACATTTTCAAAAGATCAGAAGAGATCCATCTCATTTGAAATAACACAAAATCCATATCCTACACAGAAGAATCCTTTGTGAAGGATTGAGGAAGAATCATGTTCATTTAGATAGTTTTTGAGAGTAATAACAACCATCATAACAGTTAGAGCCACTGATCAAATCCAAGTGGAAGGATAGCGTAAGTTTCAAGACATTGGAGATAATGCAGAGGAACGAAGTCACAAAATCTTACCAGTCGTTAGATCAAGGAGAGACATCGAATGAATTCTCGACCATCAGATCAATTTTAGTGGAAGGACAATGTAAACCACAAATATCTCAAAGTATCGAATTAACCGAAATGTTGTCAACTGTTGATCTGGAGTGGAGATATTGGAGTCGTCAGATCACAGTAAAGGAAAGGAGATGATCAACTCTGACACTGACCACTCCCGTAGAAAGGAGTCTAGAACAAGAAAAATTACCCAAAGATCGAAGCTCCGGAGTCACGAACTCTCATCGTCTGTCGGATCAGAGGAAGAGAAGGGAAATACTGTCAACCGTTGATATATTCAGAGAACGCCAAGGATGAAACTGGTCAACTCCAACGCTGAAAACTCTGGAGAAAAGAGACTAGAATGGGTAAGTGTACCCGAAGGCCAAAGCCCTGAAGTCACAACAAACATTGATCTAGAGTGAAATATGATAGCCGTCAGATCAGAGTTGCGTAGTATTGGAACACATTTAATTTTGAGATTTTGAGCTTTAGACTTTGCCTCTTGGAAATAAAATTTTCACCCAAAAGGAAAAAGAAACTTAGAGATTCTCCTTTTAAATTTAAAGATAAATCCATTGCTTGTTGAAAAGGCGCTTATGATATCCACCGTCGATTAGCTACTCTAATTTTATCAAACGGTCTTAATGATCTCCGAACTGTAGAAGTTGCTTGAGTTTCAAAGAAAGTCTCTAACATTCACTTCGAAGCTTCGCGCTTCGGGTATTCTAGTAATTCTAAACAATGAGAACTCACGAACGCCAAAACACCAAAGTACTTAAGGTTAATTCAAGGTTTAAAACATGATAGTAAAACATAAAAATGAGTAATAGGAGATTAATTTCTTCGTAAATTTGACTTTGAGAGATTTATACCCTAATTGTGTCCAACACTCACGAATGTCGAAGTATTAATGATATGTATGATTAGCTAAATTTAATGATTTGAATTGCGATTAACAGTTTTTATTCAGCGGAGAGCTTACAGATTTCTCTTGTTACAAGCATGTTAATTTTTTGCGCCATGAAAAGTTACAGGGAAGCTTGACCTCGGAATCTAGTGGAACGATAAATTAGTTCGGAAGCTGGATAAACTAAGAAAAGGACCAAATATAGTAGGGAAGGGGATAAATAGATAGAAAAGGGAGCACAAACTCTCTGGATTTCTAAGTCTCTGAAGTGGAGGATCTCCTGCCACGTGTCCTTTGATTTGGATGGTTGAGATTTACTTCGGAACTCCAAGATTTGGGAGTTCTTGCTTCACACATCCATCTTTCTTTAGAAGTGGCTATTCCCAAAGTGGAGGATCTTCTACCGCGTGTCCTCTTGATTTCAACGATGAAGATTTACTTTAGAACCCCAGGCTTCGGAAGTTCTCGCTTCACCCACCCAACTTTCTTTCGAGGTGGTTATGCCCGAAGAGAGAGATTTGGCACTGTGTGTCCTTTTGATTTCAACAATGAGGATTTACTTCGGAACTCCAGGCTTTGGGTGTTCCAAGGTGCAAGTCTCTGAAATGATAAATCCCTGAAGTGAAAGATCTCCTGCCACACGTCCTTCTCCATAGGACGGTCATGATTTACTTCAGGGCTTCGGGCTTCGGGAGTTTTAGATTCTCCCCTCTCGCTTTCATCTGGAGTGTTTTCTCCTGAAGTCCGCCGATTTTTGTTGTGTGTCCATCCAAATCTAATGGTGGTAGTTTACTTTAGTACTTCGGGGCTTCCCCTCTCATTTTCCTTCGAATTACTATTTTCCGAAGTTGCAGATCAAGCACCACGCGTCCTTCTCCATCAGACGATCATGATTTACTTCGGGACTTTGGGCTTTGTGATTTTTGGCTTCTCCCCTCTCTCTTTCATCCGGAGTGTTTTCTCCCAAATTCCAACAATTGTTGTCACGTGTCCTCCTCAAATCGACGGTCGTCATTCACTTCAGAGCTTCATCTCTACATGCAGACCGCCCCCAAGATCTGAAGTGCCAAAGTACATGACAGTCATCAGTTCAAACATGTGGCGCTCTCATCAGTCATGAAACCTATCATCCAGCTAGCGTCGACATGTGTCACTTCTCTTTTCATGACACGTCATCATAGTGACGTCAGACTACCGCGTCAGATCATTCATCGGGAAGTGTTCTTGTTCAGCGCCAAAGTAGTGCCATCTCCAAGTGCGGATATAATGATCCTAAAGTTGCCAGGTGGATAAACCTTAGTGGTGGTGCTAAAATTAGTAGATGCACCTAGATCGCAGATTGTGACCAGATCAACGACCATGTTTCATTGTGAGGACGCAACATGATTGAATGATAAAATTCCTGAGTGGTCCCACAATTGAAACCATGGTATAGTAAAAGATCTACGTGGAATCACCAGGTGCATTGCAGGACGAAAAGCGGGTTACTTAAAACCACCCCCTTGTGCCCCCAAAAAATAGAGAAACATAAAGGGACATTGGAGAAACACTTGTCCTCATGTCATCCTATTCGTGAGCAATTACTCTTTCTCATAACTATTAGCCATCGCATAATGATCCAACGTTGAGCTACCTGTCACATTATAACTCCCTCCATATTTTCAACCGATATTATTTTTCCAGTGAACCAATCCAAAGAATAGATAGCAGTGGAATCATATGACGAGGATAGTAAACAAATGATTACGGTGGCCTCAATGGACATGTGTGCCCAATTTAAAGAACAAAGGAAAATGAGCGCGTCTGCGAGAAGATGAAGAGACAGATGAAAGCGCCAGCTCAAACAATATCAACCTGTTCTTGTTTCATTCGAATTACATTTTGTTTTTAGGAGATATTATAAGAAGTCCAATGATTTTTGAATTGAGACTAATTCTGTATAAATAGATAGATTTTAGATCTGAACCAGGGAGGTTTCAAGACCAACGTGGGATGCTTCTTGTCGGATGTAATAGAGAAAAATCTCATTTTTTAGTATTAATACAAGTGCAGACAAAGATTCTAATTTTCGTTCATTTTGAGTTGTGTGTTTCTCCTGTATTTCCATAACTCTGAATTTCCTTATGCAATTCCTTGATAAGTGATTGATTGCAATTTAGTATCACAACTACTGTAATCACATTATATCAACAATTCATCAAGTAAGCATTTTTTCCTCTGTATTTATGATAAGTAAAGCATGACCTGCAAGCTATTTGAATTACTACATTTCATATCTTGTTCAAGGGTGCACTCTCTACTTTTCTTCCACTGCAAACAAGGTGAGATTCATATGCAATTGGTGCCTCACTTTGTTTAACATTTTTGTAAGTTTCATTCACCCCATTTGATATTAAAATTGTGACTCAAACAACAAAATGCAACCTCAGTCATGTCCTATTATTAATTTCATTTAAGGATCATTTTCCATATAACTAAAGATAGGAAAATCACTCTTTAAAACATTCTCTTTAAACATTCGTGATGCCTGGCATTATTCTTTGAGCCTTAGAATCAATCTCAAGAACAACATATTTTTGGCGTTGTTGTCGGGGACGAAGAAGCGAAGTTATTTTTTTCATGGGAGAACGACAAAGTAAAACTTTAATATTTGATGGTGAACAAAGATTGAATACGTGAAAAGGTTCATTTTTCACCTGGTGACTCCTTGTTTCGAAGACTCCACACGATTCATTGGCAACTCCACTTGTTTAAAAATGGCAGGTTCTTTCGCTGCTCAGATTGTTGCGAGGTTTTCTCCTTTGGACTTTACAAATGTTTTTTGTTTTCCAAACGTTGTTCTTGATATTAAATAATGGGGATATTATCTTCCTATTTTTAGAGAGGATAAAGATGATAATCCTGCACAACATTTGTTTGAATTTCATAATCTCATGCATCAACTAGATATTCATAATGAAGATGTTTTGATGAAACTGTTTATGTTTAGTCTAGGAGGGGATGCTTGTAATTGGTACAAGTATCTTCCCCCTTCGAGAAGCTCATCATTAAAAGAATTTCACGCAGCTTTTCATAAGCGTTATAGGAGGATCTATCCAGTTGACCTTCTTTTTGAAGACTGTTGCAATTTAGATTTCATAGAACAAGATTGTAGAGATAATCAGTGTGTTGATGAAAAAGTAGAACATGATAGCAATTGCGGTCAATTATATGAAGAAGAATTTGAAAAAAAACAAGATATCCTTCAAACATATTAGGAAAATTTATATGAAGAAGACTTTGAAGTAAATCAAGAAGAGTTTTCTTACAGCAGTAAGAATGAAGATGACATGATTGCTAGTAAAAATGAAGAAATCCTTACAGACCCTCCAGTCTTTCAAGATGATCAAAGAGAGGATGATGAATCTTCTGTTGATCTAGATCCTTGCGAAGGCCAATGGCTTATTGAAGACCATAAGCAATAAGATCTTGGAAAAGATGATTTTGGTAATGATACTGACAATAGAAACGATACTCTAAGTGAATTTTTCATTGTACCAAATGTTCATAGTAATCACTGTCATGATCAAACTATTGTTCTAAATTCTTATTTTGATCAAGCTACTATTATTCAGTCATCATTACTAGAGCATCAAGAAATGGAAGTTTTTGAAAGTCAAAATTCAAAAATTTTATATAATCATCCTATTCACAATGAGTATCCAAACGATGAAGAAGAGAAAATTTCTTTCCAAACATGCATGGAAACATACAATAGTTCTCCTTTGTTTGATAACTATGATGAATGCAATTTTTAAGTTGATGAGCAGCGAATTATTTCTTTTTCTTCAGAGAGTTCACTTAAGAAGGAAAATTATCAATTGCACTATAAAAGAAATCATCCTGTGTATGACAGTGATGAAGAATATTCTTGGACAGGCGATGAAAGAGATAAGGAGGGGCTACTGGAGAAGTTGTTCTCTTCTTCTTGTTTATCAACTATTGAGCAACAGACTAGTGAGCCCAAATATGACATTCTCGAGCCTGAAGAAGAAAAGATCAGTAGTGGAGAAAGTGTGCAAAGGAATTTCATACAACTTGGTCAGTAGGAAGAGGTATCGGTTGATTTTGAAAATTATTTATGTTTCCATGATCCAATGGTTGTTTGGTTGGAGTATTTTCTTCAAGAGGTCCAAAATTTTGCAGCATTTTATGTACAACCAAAATTTAGCAGTAAGCGCAATCTACCTATTCATTCTTTTCTGCAAAAAAATTATTATTTTTTCATTCCTTCATCCAGCATAAAACAAGGTATGTTAAGAAATCTACTATTTGCATGGCTCCACTGGAAATTCCATATTACTTGATAAATGGAATTTCGTCCGATTAGTGTAGGGCCAATGTATATAAAGAAGTTGTCCAAATCAACATTTCATTTCAGCATTCTAGTTCAACATTTTATTTCAATTTAGTAACTGGGTTCTCAATCTGGCATCTAGTATGGTTCATTTTTTAGGCATTATGACTTCATAACCCAATGACGGGGTTCAAAGTTTAACAAGCTTAATTTCAGGTTGCAAAAGGAATAAGACACGTGGTCTACTGTTCTTGGTGTTTTACAGAATAGATCTTCTTGAACAAGAGATGAGGCTGAATAAAAATTCGACACTCAAACATTTCATTTCTCTAAAAACAGGTGATAAATTTCTGAAAATTCAAAAGGAAAATACGGTATGAGTTCCTACTCTTGTTATAGTTCAAATAAATTTTCAAGAAAATTATTTTCGAAATGAATATGAAGGAAGCTTTTCTCATGATAATATTATCGCCTGACCTAAAAATCAAAGAGGTATAAATTTACAACTTAAAGTGTCATGTTGATAAATTCTAAAGCCATCTCTGAAATAAAAATAAAAATGATAATAAATAAACTCGAAAGAAATCTAAACTAAAATACACAAACTTGTGCAGGATCAGGGTATTTTGTGTCGGGTCCTATGAATCCTCGATTTGGTTATCATTTCCTATCCCCAAATTCTTATCCACTTCAAATTTTCTTTATCCTTTATTAGTCTTCATAGAAAGAAATTAACTTACCTTGACTCTGAAAACTTAAAAACATATCTCTGAAACAAGATTAGGCAAAAAAAAAATTGTGTTCCTTGGATTTTAGCTGAAAGAAAGTATGCTCAGGCTAATCCTGATAACTTTAACTCTTCTATCGGATTTTAAACCGACTAATTCTCTCAAGGTTGATCCCTGAAAATCAAAATCCCTATAAAATCTTCCCTACAAGTGAAGGTGTATTGAAAATTGGAAGAAAAATAGTCTCAGAGTATTCTTAAAAATTTATGACAGACCTCCCTTTTAAAAAATTTAAGCAGATATCATCCCTTGTATGATACACACAAATTTATTTCCCCCACTTCAAAATATTAAAATATAAGACAAATGGTGAAAGGAAATTCTAAATTCGATTGCCCCCATTTTGTCCAAAAAGAGATGATGACAGGAAATCCATGTAATGATTGCCCTCATCTCAGAAAAATGCAAAAGTGTTAATTGAAGTGGTGAAAGGAAATTCAATGGGAAATGTAGATAACTTCACTGGGGTACTGAACATGCTCACTAGCAGTGAAGAAATATCTATGATATTTGTATGGTTGTCATATATATCTACAAAACATACTCTGACATCTAATTATCTTTCTGGTAATATTTACATTCTGGACCAACGAGGGATTCCATAAATAAATTGTTACATCTATTCAACCTTGATGCGAACGAAGTTGGTCAAAGCCTGATATTTTGATTAAAATCATTTTTATTATCTTGAATATATCTGAACTCAGTTTCAAGAAAGGGAAATTTTAAATAGCCTAACTTGAGATCGATAGTTGGGGATATTTTGAAAGTTTTCTGAGATTTGGTTGAAGTTCAATTTTTCTCTGTATGATTAATCCCTAAAAGTGTTTTCCAAAAATGAAATAATGACTCCATTTACCCAATAAAGGCACTTGGTATACTGTTCTTTCACACCTCACAGGGATCCGCAATCCTTAGATGGAGCCTATGTTGGAACACGTTTAATTTTGAGATTTTGAGCTTTATACTTTGCCTCTTAGAAATAAAATTTTCACCCAAAAGAAAAAAGAAAATTAGAGATTCTCCTTTTAAATTTAAATATAAATCCATCGCTTTTTGAAAAGGCGC
>JASDQU010502965.1:4304-20961 GCA_032191745.1 Picea mariana | reverse complement strand
TGATGCAATTCTTCATTGTACTCATCCATGTTTTCTGTCTGCTCCCCTGCTGCGCTTGCTCTGTCCTCAATGTTTCCTACTGGCTTCTGGACTGTCTCAGGACTCCAAACTTCTTTCCCTGTTCCAAAAATTGCTTGAAATGAAGGCTGGGACTTTTGTTTTCGAAGGTTTGGTTGTTGAGCAGCAGATTCAGACTTTGATATGATCTCGTCAATGTAAGTCTTTCTTCCTCCTTTTCCTTTTCCTTTGCCACCTGTAGGGTCAGTATCTTTGGGGTCTTTCATGCAATCTTTGTATCTGAAAAATCATAAGTGCTTCTGAAATCTACAATTACCTTCCCCAGCAATGACGCCAAAATGTTGGTCACTATAATTGCTTAATTGAATCAAACAATCAAGTGCTACATAAATTGTCAACCCAGGGAAGTCTGTTATTTCAAAGATAACCACGCACTATATATGCTCAATTCCAAAAGAAAATTAGAGTTGTAGTAAAGGAAACTATATTAATCACACTTGCCTTGAATGAATTGAAGTTCTGACTTGAATTACAGGAAAACAACCTACCTATTGCAGATCTTTAAAGATTAATCTAAAGAATCCTAGATTACATTAAAATAACAACTGCAACGGGAAAGAACAACTATTCTGTAACCAGAGAACATGACCCTTATTCCCAAGCAGGAAATTCAGCACCTTGTTTCTGATTAACACACTTTCATGAAAACAGTAATGCGTAGAAGGCTAACTCTATCTAGCAGAGAACAGGGCCCTCTAATTCCTTCCTTTCTAAGTAGGAACCCTTAGCCCAGTCTCTGACCAACACACTTGTGGAAAATAACTGGAAGCTTACTAATTCTACAGAGAAAAAGACCTTCTAATCCCTTCCATTCTAAGCAGGAACCCTTAACCCAGTCTCTGACTAGCACACTTGCAGAAACAATTGAAATCTACAGAGAACAGGACCTTCTGATCCCTTCCTTTCTAAGCAGGAACCCTTAACCCAGTCTCTCACTAGCACACTTGCAGAAACAATTGAAATCTACAGAGAACAGGACCTTCTGATCCCTTCCTTTCTAAGCAGAAATCCTTAACCCAGTCTCTGATTAGGAAACCTCATAAAATCATCACACAAGATTACTAATGAAAATGATTATAAACTTCGTGAAAATAATGTAACATTCAATAAACTAAAGTTCTTAACAAGACAGAGTTCAGTAGTGTTTCAACAAAGCAGAATTCATTAAAATTAGTGTTTCAGCAAGAAAAAATTTAATCAAGGCATAAACAGAAATTACGCTAACACACTATGAAACTAATGGGTGAATCTTGTGAAGAAGGTGGGCCCTCCCTTCTCACAAGATTCCCCTGAAACGAAAAGGCTAGAGAGGGATGCTCAAAACAGTCTTTTATTCATCTATCAATGGATCATATTACAATCTGGAAAAATGAAGTACATCCCGCTCTCTGAAGATTTCTTAGTACATAAAAACTTGGATCCTCTCGAATGGTGATTTCCTCGTATTTAAGGAGGGAATCCCTTCGATACAATTGATCAAACATTACAGATGTATATCTGAGTCCTATTCTTAGTCAGATCGACTTTCTAAACCAGAATAGGATGTCCTATTCTCGTGCAACAGAATGCTATTACAAGTGTTGAATGAGGTGTTGTTGTTACGGCTGGAGTAATAGTTCTCTCGTTGTTGTTGATGTTGTTTCAGCACCGCAAATCGCGGGCTGTTTCAGCCACGAGATTTGCACTCTTGACTGTTTCAACATTCTCATGTAGGAGTGATTGTTGGTGCTTGGCTCATGGTGCAACTGTGTAGAGTTGTTGTTTGACTGCTGACTGTGTAACGACTTCGTGTTTCAACATCTGCGACCCTGGACTGTGTAACAACTTCTGTGAATTGTTGTTTCAACAACAGGCCTCAAATGCTAATCTGCAGTTTGAACTGTTTCAGCACTTATACATTTCTAATCAATGGTTAAGTATGAGAGTGATGTAAAATATTATGCAAAACAGATTGAACGTATAGTAATGAGAAGGGACGTTGTATACCTTTCGAATGATCAGATAAAATGATAATATGAGTTTAAATGTGGGTGATCAAGAGTGTAATAGTGGCAAAAAGTATAGGCAAAAAGGTACATTGTGTGGTCCTAACACCAATGACCTTAACCAAATTTTGATAGTATCAATAGGGTTCAAATGTTGGAGAAGGGGGATTGGCCATTCTAGTACCCTTATGCTGGAGAATTATCCTAAACATTATCCTTGGATTTTTATCACCAATCCCTTCTGCAAAAACCCTTGTTTTGAGGATTGACTCTTGGGTGGTTAATTCCTCCTGAAATCATGCTATCAATACTCAAGTAAATTGCAACATAGTTTTTGGGGGGAATAATAGAGATCTTTATATATTAATTTAATGTGAAAAAACAACTACAAAGATATGAAATAATACATGATATGTTATTGGCACCTTTGTCAGTATATTTTAGGTTCCTCCTACTTGGACTACATATAGACTTAAACTCTGCTTCAAACTCCTTTCCATATGTGCATTGGAAAATCAACAAGAATTTAGATCCCAGAGTCTATGCAAGAGAGCCAATCCCAAAAACAAGGGTTTCTACAAAAGGAACTAGCCATAAAAATCCAAGGCTAAATTCTCAAGATAATACTCCAGCATAAGGGTACTAGAATGGTTGGTTCCCTTTCTCCAACATTTGAACCCAATTTATACTATCACAAGTTGGTTAATTTTGTTGGAAATAATAATTAGGGTTGTAGAGTTGCACATATCTCATAAACCCCACTTAGGAGTGCACAATTAATGTTCATTTTTTACTTTTTACAATTTTTGGAAGACACCCTGCCTTTCTTAAAGGAAACACATGGGTACCAATGAATTTCTCAAAGGAAGAATGTGGGTATGAGGAAAAAAAAAATTAACATATGTTTTGTGTGGATCAAAGATATTCAATGGCTAATATCTTGGGTAGTTACATAAAATAAATTTTCTTGATTTATAATGATATTGTGTACATACACCTACATCTATGTTGAAATAGACATGAGTAAGAGTCTTCTAGATAAAATGACCCTCAAATGAAAGTTTTAGGTGGATTCGGGTATTGAATTATGAGAACACAACATTCTAGTGTTGAATTCATCAACTTACGAGACATCTACATGATATTTATCCCCATGCAGGAGCTCATCCTTCAAGGGAAAAAGGGACCAAATCCAAATAAAAAAATTGGAATTTTCCTAAGCAACCAATGTCAGATGATGAAGTTTCTCTTGCTAAGGAAAATCAACAACCATTGACTTAAAAAAAAATTGGTATAGTCTTCCTAGAAGAGTTGATTGGGGAACCTTGTCCTCCCTCAAAGGATGGAGTAGAGGCCATTGATATTGGGTTTTCTTTCTCAAATGTGAAAATTGTACCCGATGCCCCTCTAGGGGGAATGAAGTGACTTCATGAAACTAACATATTTGATTCTGATAAGGATATGACATCAAAGTGGTCGTCGTGATGTCATACCATGATGTTATATATGCTTAAAAGAAAGGCTATGGTAAACATTCCTTGTATACTTCATTATTTACTACAAACACTTACTCTTAGGTCTTTTTCTTCATATATCTATATCAATTATACTTTCTAAAACTTTATGTATGTTTCATGTTCTTGAATCTATGAGGATTTACTCCCTCTCTTTTCAAAACATATAATCATATTTCCAATTAGAAAATCATGATAGAAGGTCATCATCAAGATGATGAATGAATTATTAAATAAAATAATTTTAATTAGTATGTAAACCTTCCTTAAATTACTTCAACATTTCCAATCGCCCATTTAAAAAATACCCTGAGAATCCATGGATATGGTTGCGTTTATTGTTTCAATGGTTGCACATGACTGTTCAAGTGCCCCCAAAGTACGATGTCGATGATGATGTTGGACACTATGAATAAGCAAATGACCTTTCAATTATATTCGAGGCAAGTGGATAAAAGAATGCACCGTACAAGGAGGAGTGGGCTAAATTGTATGAGTACAATCCAATCGAATTGAATCATTTCACATAGCAATGTGCGTCTCCCATTAAGATACATTGGAATCCTACTCAAATAAAAATAAAAATTTGTTGAAACTTGTCAAACACCACTAGTTGCTATGGGTATAGTATTTGATGACAAAGTTATTCTTTAGGGAAAATAAGTGGATAAATGAACCAACAAATAAGTCAAAATATACGGAGAAGAGGTTCATAATTTACCGAGAGGAGAAGATCCCATGTTAAAATAACATGGAATTTAAAGCTTGACATTATAAAAATCATATTAATTAGTTTTTATATAGTTTTGTTAAATTATATGAATAGTTTTTATATAGTTTTGTTAGGTAAGAAAATATAATGGTGTTTATATATACATCACATCTAAAGGATTTATGTGGGGGTTTGAAGCTTGTCTCATAAGTCCTAAAAATTTTCATTTAGAGCATAAGACTCTTGATTTCCTCTCTTAAAATGGTAAAGTACCCAAGAACCATTCTTATTGCATCCATATCCACTTAGAGGCCAAATATCCTCTCTAGAGGACTTGTGTAGTGGTATAAGGCCTCATTTATAACCCATGAGCCTTGGGAATTTTATTTAGAGCCTACAACCCTTATTTTCCTCCCCTAACCATGGACAAGGCCCTAAAATCCATTCTTATTGCACAAAACCTCACGATAGCGACCATATCCTACTCAAAGAACAAAAAATACATTTAGAGGCCCTTTGTGGTGGTTTAAGGCCTTATTTAGAGGTTCATAGTGCTTGAGCTAGATATGGAATAGAAATTGCATTGATTTCATCTTATGAATTTTTCTGTGGTTCTATATAAATAATTTAGGACCTAGATGTCATATTCTAGGGACCAATGGCCATGCACAAGGCTACAAATTAACCACAAAACATGCCCTCTATAGGAGGTCAATATCCTTAGAGTGGGATATGGGTTCCATTATAAGGTTTTTTTCATGAAAGGTGGGTCACATACCATGGTTCGGGGGAGAAATCTAGGGAATTATTCCCTAAATTAATATTATTGATCTAATGTGCCACAATCAAGGCCTTAAACCACAAAATAGACCCTTTAAAGTGGACCTTTTGAATACAAGTTGTGGACTATAGTCATGAACCTAAGACCCATCCATGATGATCAAGAAGACCTCATAATGTCACTCATATTCAACTAATTGGATGCCAAAGACTCCCTAGATAGGACTCGTGTCATGGTTTTTAGGTGTTTTCGATGGTGGTTCATGAGCTCGACAATGTTTAGTTAGGGCTTTAGGCCATTGTTTCCAACTTGCCATGTTTATGCCTCTACACCCATTTTCAATGTACAAAACCTAATCATGATGCCTATATCCCTCTTAAAGGCCAATTAAGTTATGTTATGTTGGTTTGAGGACTTGTTCAAGGCTCTTGATGACAACTTGTTCACCCATCCATGGTCTTCTGTGGTGACCTGAGGACTTTTTCATGGTGCTTGAGCTAGATATGGAATTAAAATTGAATTGATTTCATCTTACGATTTTTTTGTGGTTCTATATAAATAATTTAGGACCTAGATTTCATATTCTAGCGACCAATGGCCATGCACAAGGCTACAAATTAACCACAAAACATGACCTCTATAGGAGGTAAATATCCTTAGAGTGGGATATGGGTTCCATTAGAAGGTTTTTTGCATGACAGGTGGGTCTCATACCATGGTTCGGGGGAGAGATATAGGGAATTATTCCCTAAATTAATATTATTGATCTAATGTGCCATAATCAAGACCTTAAACCACAACATAGACCCTTTAAAGTGGACCTTTGGAATACAAGTGGACTATAGTCATGAACCTAAGACCCATCCATGATGATCAAGAATACCTCATAATGTCACCCATATTCAACTAATTGGATGCCAAAGACTCTCTAGAGAGGACTCATGTCATGGTTTTTAAGTGTTGTCAATGGTGATTCATGAGCTCGAGAAGGTTTAGATAGAGCTTTAGGCCATTGCTTCCAACTTGCCATGTTTATGCCTCTACACCCATTTTCAATGTACAAAACCTGATCATGATGCCTCATATCCCTCTTAAAGGCCAATTATGTTATGTTATGTTGGTTTGAGGACTTGTTCAAGGCTCTTGATGACAACTTGTTCACCCATCCATGATTTTGTGTGGTGACCTGAGGACTTGTTCATGGTGCTTGAGCTAGATATGGAATAGAAATTGCATTGATTTCATCTTATGAATTTTTTTGTGGTTCTATATAAATAATTTAGGACCTAGATGTCATATTCTAGGGACCAATGGCCCTACACAAGGCTACAAATTAACCACAAAACATGCACTCTATAGGAGGTAAATATCCTCAGAGTGGGATATGGGTTCCATTAGAATTTTTTTTGCATGACAGGTGGGTCTCATACCATGGTTTAGAGGATAAATCTAGGGAATTATTCCCTAAATTAATATTATTGATCTAATGTACCACAATCAAGGCCTTAAAACACAACATAGACCCTTTAAAGTGGACCTTTGACATACAAGTGGACTATAGTCATGAACCTAAGACCCATCCATGATGATCAAGAATACCTCATAATGTCACCCATATTCAACTAATTGGATGCCAAAGACTCCCTAGAGAGGACTCATGTCATGGTTTTTAGGTGTTGTCGATGGTGGTTCATGAGTTCAATAAGGTTTAGTTAGGGCTTTAGGCCATTGTTTCCAACTTGCCATGTTTATGCCTCTACACCCATTTTCAATTTACAAAACCTAATCATGATTCTTATATCCCTCTTAAAGGCCAATTAAGTTATGTTATGTTGGTTTGAGGACTTGTTCAAGGCTCTTGATGACAGCTTGTTCACCCATCCATGGTGTTTTGTGGTGACCTGAGGAATTGTTCATGGTGCTTGAGCTAGATATGTTATGTTTGGGGATTGTTTTGTTGTTTCCATCCCTTGACCATGCAGGTTAAGGGCTTGAGGCTTGTTTCCCTACCACAACCACGGTCAAGGCCACGAGACCCATATTTATATAGTATGCAAAAAATATAAAAGGTGATGGTCTAGGTGTTGTTCATGGCACATGATCTTGAGAAGGTTCAATTATGGATTAAGTCCTTTACTGCCCCCTTAACCATTTTTAGGTGTTAAGACCCATTTCTAGGGAAAACAAACCTACTCATGGAACCTATATCCTACAGCTTGGAGGCCTTCAAGGAAGCCTTACAAATGAGTGATGTGTTGGTTAAGGCCTCTATACCCATCCGTACTGCAAAAAACCTTCTAATGGTGTCCTTGTCCAACTCTTATGCTAAGGACCCCCTAGAGAGGAATTGTGTTGTGGTTTCTAGGTGTTGTTCATGATGAATGAGCATAAGAAGTGTCATTTAGGGCCCTCATATCCCTTGAAATTGGTTAGACCTTAATACTAATTATTGGTTCATGTATGGGTTATTTTCCCATCTTTCCACCTAAGTTTCATATTTTTTATAGTGATAATTACTAAAATAAATTACCCCTTCATAAATAAATCAAAGAGTAAATATCTATTCTTAATACAATTTAAAAAAAAAAAATACTAAAATCCTTTAATTATAATAATTATTACTTATTTTTTTATATGTACTCTACTCAATATGAAAATGTAGAAATAATCTTCGATTTCACCCATACGCTTTGAGGCAGAGAAAGGGTTTGGTAAGGCAGATTTCTTAATTATTAAGGCTACTTTTTTTAAGGGGGAAACATAATTCGATTTCACCCATACTCTTTGAGGCCAAGACAGGGTTTGGTAAGGCGATACTGAGCAGACCAAGTAGAATGAGTAGACCAAGACTGAGACCGAGCAAACAAGCCCATCTGAGACTGAGAAAACAAGCCCATCCGAGACCAAGTAGACCGAGCAGACAGAGAAAAGAGACTCTAGTACCTATCTCCTGCTTACTCTAATCGAGGTTCGGGTCATTCGAGAGCGATCATACCAAGAAAGGAGGCACAAGAGTATTGTCGAGGGAAAGGAGCCGCGAAAGTGTCGAGGGCCTACACCCATACGATTTGAGGAGACAGGATTTTGTAATGTAGGATTTCTTTAAGGTGAGACTGTCGAGGGAAAAGAGGCACGAGATTTACATTTGAAACCGAGGGAAAGGAGGGAAATGTCAGACCGATAAAGGAGGATCGAGAATATCGAGGGAAAGGAGGCGCATGATTGTGGGAAAGAATGGTGAGTATAACCTTTGCACACTCAAATTTTGCATGTATTTGATAATTAATAAAAGGGATCCATGCTCAACCTAGGTTTTGGGAATATTTTTTCACCACTATTCCATCGCATACAAGCCCTACTTCACCATTCCCCAAGTCGCAATGTGTTATTTCTTCATCACCCTAAGCCCACATTCTTGTAATCGAGCATGAAATCCCAACTAAGTTTGATGACTCTCTGAAATGAAAAATTGAAGGCCATAATATCAAACCAAACTCTGCAATTGAGGGTCATGGAAGGAGATATGTCATGTGCCCTTAACATGGAAATTTATTCTTCTCCTATCTTCTCTTTCATGCAGTTTCAAGATCTATTTAGATTTGTAACTTTCCTCTTTCAATTATGGATAATTTAACCAAAAGAATATTATTATATTCTTTTTTAGTTTTGGTCCATTCTCCTTTAGTTATGAGAAAGTGATAACAAACCCAATCCTCTCATTGTTGTTATGTTCAACCTGGGCTTACCTACTTCATGTACCTTGAATATTTTTTCACATATAATAGTTTCATGGCCTCAAAACCATCATTATATTCACTGTGATATTTACCAACACTAAAGGGTTTGAATGGATATTATTTGATTTCATATTTATCATTATAAACTCAAACTCAAAATGAGTTTTTTAATTTCCATTACTCATTATAAGTATGAGCATATTTTGGCCTATATTACTCATTACAAGTATGAGAAAAATTTGGCCTATACGAAGCCTTTGAATTCCCAACACTTGCGAGGTTTGAATCAAACACCATTTCACCACCTTGCATTGGATTTCAAATATTAAAAGGGAACCATACTCAAGCATAAGAAATCTATCATGGCTTGTTTGAATTTTTTTTTTAGTTATTGTCTTACCTTATAAATGATAGCATAATCTTTAGTTTCGTGTTATGTTTCCCATGTATTGTAAGTTTTAAACCTGGGAAGTAAAGCAATGCATATAGATTCTTAAGAAAAAAAAAATTAATCAATGGCTCATTCACATAGTACAGAGATATTTATACCCAACCGGGAAAACCTTTCTTATATTCATTATATTGAATTTCACCATTCACCATACAATATATATACAATGTTTTTAGGTATTCTGTAGATACCAAAACCCTAATCCCTTAATATGGGATTAATTTACAAAACCTCTAAAAATAGTAAAAACCACCCCCCCAAAAACAATTTTGAGGCGTTGCCCCAGGCTACTGTCTGTTGCCGAACATTGCGCGTAACCCGAGGGGGAATATACCCCCCCCCGGGACCCCCTAGGAAAGCGCCTGATGCACATGACACAAAGAGAACTACTAGAGGGATCATCAAATGCAGTTGTCATATCTAACGTACCCACACACACACATGCAAAGAATATAGCACATACCCAACATTTTCCCACTTGTTGTTTTCTTTGCATCCATGGGTCCAGGGGATTATATAGTTAACAATCTAGGGAAACAATGCGCACTGTTACTCTACACCGGGAGAAATTTTTTGTGCTAACATACTTTGTCAATGAATCTGTAACATTCTTCAAAGTGTCAAGCTTTTCCAGCAACACCTTCTTTTCCTCAACCATGTCTCTCACAAAGTGATACTGAACATCAATATGCTTTGTCTTTGAATGATAAGTTGGGTTCTTTTCTAGGAAGATCGCACTATGACTTTCACAATCTAATATCATTTCTTGTTGTACCAACCCAATACCTGAACATAATATTTGTAACCATACTGCCTCCTTGCTTGCATGAATGGTTGCCATGTATTCAGCTTCTGTAGTTGAGAGTGCCACTACAGCCTATATTTTTCTCATCCAACTGATTTCTCCTTCAAATAGGTTAAACACATACCCACTTGTAGATCTTCCATGATCCATATCTTGAGCCCAGTCTGTATCAACAAATCCATGTATGTCCAACACTCTGTCCAATCCTGGTCTTCCTTGGTAGCACAATCCATAACTGGCAGTGCCACGAAGATACCCGAAGACCCTCTTTACTAATGTCCAATGCGCCTTCCCTAGTTTTGACATACACTTGCTCAAAAATCCCACTGCATGTGCAATGTCTGGTCTAGTACATACCATTGCATACATCAAACTTCCAACTGCACTGGCATACAGAACATGGGACATGTCCTCTTCTTCTTTCTGTGTCTTGGGACACTGATCTGCATATAACTTTACACCTATAGGAATAAGAACCTTGACTGATTTACTTCCATGCATATTAAACCTCTGCAATGTCATTTCAACATATTTCATCTGATTCAACCAGAGTTTCCTGTTTCACGATCTCTTTTAATCTCCATTCCTAGAATGAAGTTAGCAGCACCAAGATCCTTCATGTCAAATTTGGAGGATAGTTGTGATTTCACCTCCTTGATAACATCCATGTTATTTCCTACCAACAACATGTCATCAACATACAACACTACATAAATGAAGGGATTACCAACCTGCTTGGAATATACACAGTGATCAGCCCTGCTTCTTACAAATCCCAATCCAAGGATGTATGTGTCAAACTTTTGGTACCACATCCTAGGTGATTGCTTCAAACCATATAGTGACTTCTTTAGCTTACAAACCAACTCTTTCTTTCCCTTCACTAAAAATCCTTCTGGATGCTTCATGTAGATTTCTTCTTCCAGATCCCCATGTAGGAATGTTGTCTTAACATCCATCTGTTCCACTTCAAGATCAAAAGCAACAACAATAGATAAAAGAAATCTAATAGAAGTTAACTTATGAACAGGAGAAAAAATAACACCAAAGTCAATTCCCTCTACCTGGGAATAACCTTTTTCTACTAACCGAGCTTTGTATTTCTCCACTTTACCTTGTGCATTAAACTTCTTCTTAAACAACCATTTTTTACCAACATATTTTCTTCAAGCTGGCAACTCAACTATATCCCATGCCTCATTCTTATCCAAGGCATCCAGTTCTTCAACCATGGCCTTCTTCCAAAATTTACTATCCTCTGAATTCACTGCTTCCCTGACAGTTGTGGGGTCATCATCAATAATAGATAAAGCAAAATTGGAACAAAAATCACGGGGACTATACCTTTCTGGTTTCCTTTTATCTCTCATTGATCTCCTCTATACTGGGGTATGAGGTTCTTCTTCTTCTTCTTCTGCTTCCTCTTCTTCAGATGATTCAGATTTTGCATCATCGAACTCAAGCTCTATTTTCTTAGGTTTGTCTTGCGTTAGTAGGAATTCCTATTTGGACACATCTTTTACCTCTCTGAAAACAACATCTCGACAGTAAACAGTCTTCTTGGTTTCTGGGTTCCAAAGTTTATAACCTTTCACACCATATTTATAACCAATAAAGATAAACTTTTCATCCTTTAGATCCAGCTTACTCCTACTTTCCTTTGGAACATGTACATAAGCATCACAACCAAACACTCTAAGATGTTGAAGAGAGGGTTTCTTTCCAGACCATACCTCATGTGGATTTTATCATCCAATGTTGATGAAGGCGATTGATTGACCAAGTAACATGATGTACCCACTACCTCTACCCAGAATTCTTGTCCTAACCCGCCACCGCTAAGCATGATCCTTGCTTTTTCCATCAGTGTCCCATTCATCCTTTCTACAACTCCATTCTGATGAGGAGTGTATGGAGTAGTCTTCTTCCTTGCTATACCACACTTCTTACAGAATTCTTCAAATTCATTTCTACAAAATTATCCACCATTATCTGTTCTCAATACCTTTATTTTCTTCTCTATCTGATTTTCTACCAGAGCCTTAAACTCTTTAAATTTATCAAATACCTCTGATTTCTTTCTAAGAAAATAAATCCATGTGTTCCTTGAAAAATCATCTATGAATGAAACATAATACACAGATTTACCTAGGGATGGAATAGGAATAGGTCCAAACACATCACTGTGTATCAACTCTAAGATCCCCTTTTCTCTTGTAGCACCAAAGGGGAAACTTACTCAATTTTTTTTACCATATATGCAATGTTCACATAAAGAAAAATCCAGAGTGAAATTAGACATACCTTCAACCATACCTTTACCATGTAGTGTTCGAAGGCCCTTTCCTCCAATATGTCCTAGTCTTTGATGCCACACCATGGTCTTCTTTCCAGGGACAATATTGGTCTTGTCTTCTTTATTTCTTTGTTCAGGGACAACAAAATTGTTACACCCATTAGTATAAGTGCTTCCCAACAACTTGTATAAAGTTCCACACCGAACTCCCCTCATCAACACCATTGATCCTCATACCATATTGCAAGTGTTCTTTCCAAATACAGTATCCACTCCTGCATCATCCATCTTGCTTATAGATATTAGGCTCCTGGCTAGTTTTGGAATGTGCAGAACCCCAGGGAGATTTCTAATCCTTCCATATTTTAGAAACAACTTAACCCTTGCATGTCCCAAGATTTTTGTTGTCGAGTGATCTCCTAGGAATACATCACCACCATCGTATTTTTCATATTCAGAGAACCACTCCCTGTGAGGATTCATATGGTATGACGCACCTGAGTTGATCAACCATACATCACGGTCTGTATGTGTACTTGTAGATGCCAGGTAAACATCACCTCCTTATTCAGTGGAGGTTTTTGCCTCTGTGGAAGAGGTACTATCAGATCCCTTTGGTTTATCAACCTTCTTAGACTTGCAATCTTTCTTATAATGCCCTATTTTACCACACTTCCAACATTTCCTCAAAGATTTCCTTGGAGACTTATATCTACCTATAGATTTAGATCTCCCCCCTGAAGGTTTACCATGATTCTTGTCTTGGGTATGACCTCTTACAAATAAAGCATTTGTGCTATGACTATCCATGGTTTTCCGCCTCATCTCTTCAGATAACAAGGATGGAACTACATCCTCATACTTCAATGTAGATTGAGTGGTACTACCAATTTCTACAACCAGATTATCCTAAGAGTATGGAAAAGAACATAACAAAGTAATACATTTATCTTCTTCTACAATCATAATATTAACAGAGACAAGTTGACTTACCAGAGTATTAAAGGTATTTATATGTTCTGTCACAAAATCTCCATCTTCCATCCTAAGATGATACAACTTCTTTCGAAGAAACAACTTGTTTACTAGGGACTTTGATTGATACAAATTCCCCAACTTATCCCATAGTTCCTTGGTTGTAGATTCTCCCGAGACATTCAACAAAACCGAATCTGCTAGGCAGAGTCGAATAGTACTCCTTGCTCTTCTGTCCAACTTCTCCCAATCTTCCTTCGACATACCAATAGTTGGTGTACTAGTAGTTTGTGTACTAGTAGGTTGTGTACCAATAGCATGTGTGCTAGTAGATGGTGTACCAGTAGGCTGTGTACCAAGATCCACATCGATCCATTGTTCTTTGTCTACAAGAATTTCCTCTATCTTAAGCTTCCATAGCTCAAATTTTTTACCGTTGAACTTCTCTATATCGATTCTAGATGAGCTCGCCATTCCTCTTTCTATACTCAAATCTCCGCTACAAAAGATCCCACTAAACCCAGGTTTATCATAGATCCAAGATAAACTTGATCTATCAAGACCGAGCCAAACCCTCAACAACAAAGGCGTCCCTCTGAAGCCAAAACCGGGCTCTGATACCACATGTAATTTTAAAACCTGCGAAGTAAAGCAATGCATATAGATTCTTAAGAAAAACATAAATTAATCAATGGCTCATTCACATAGTACATAGAGATTTATACCAGAAACCCTCAACCGAGAAAACCTTTCTTATATTCATTATATCAAATTTCACCATTCACCATACAATATATATACAATGTTTTTAGGTATTCCGTAGATACCAAAACCCTAATCCCTTAATTCGTTATTAATTTACAAAACCTCTAAAAATAGCAAAAACCACCAAAAAAAATAAATTTCGGGGTGTTGCCCCGAACCTTGTCAGCCCCGGGCTGCTGCCCGTTGCTGAACGCTATGTGTAAATAGGGGGGGGAATACCTTCCCCCGCTGGGATCCCCCTAGTAAAGCACCCGATGCACACGACACAAAGATCACTACTAGAGGGATCATTAGACGCAGTTCTCATATTTGACGTGCCCACGCACACACATGCAAAGAATATAGCACATACCCAACATGTATTGTTGGCAAGTTTTTCAGGCAGGTGATATTGTCATTGATGGCAAGACCAGAGTATGCAGCGATGGATTCTATTGAGAATTCTCGATGAATGCCATATTTGAGCCCAAGGTCTGACTGACGTTGGATCTAGGAGAACCTGCAAGTTCTTTAACGACCCAGGTGAAGCGGGGTATGAAATCCCAAAACCAGGAGGAAGATTTCAGATACCAAGAGATGGAGATGTCAGAGACTCTCATCATCAAGAGTCCTGAAGTACCGAAATGAAAAATCCCAAAAACCCAAAACAGGTGCACCACTCAGAGTATTGGATACCAGGATTTTGGTTACCGGGAGATGGAGATGTCAGAGACTCTCATCACCAGGAGTCCCGAAGTACCGAAATGAGAAATCCAAAAAACCCAAAATAGGCACATCACTCCGAGTATTGGATACTGGGAGATGGAGATGAAAAGGACCCTTCATCAACAGGAGTCCCGAAATCGTGAAATGCAAAATGAAAAAATGATCTAAGCCATTGGATCAAGGAAATCATGGACCGTTGATTCGACTCCATATTGGAGTATCGGATACCAGGATTTCAGATACTAAGAGATTGAGAAGTCAAGCGTCAGGACTTTGCATCATAGGAGTCTCTAAATCGCAAAACCCAAAGTCGTGAAATATCATAGACTACATATTGGAGTCCCAGACATCGGGAGTTGAAGTGTTGAAACACTTCACCACCAAGAGTGCCAAAATGTCAAAATGTCAAAATGAAAAATTGTGAAATGTAGTTTTGAATAAGGCTGTGGTCACAGCCAGTGGTCACATCGTCGAAGAGCTGAGGAGAGTTCGAAGAGTTAAGCTCCTGTTTCGGAGTTTCAGAGATTGTGACTTGGAGAGTCGAGATGCTACACAACAGAAATGCCAAAATGCTGAAACGCGAAATTGCGAAATGAAGTTTTGAATAAGGCTCTGGTCACAGGCAGTGGTCACTTCGTTGAAGAGATCTAGAGAAAAGTTCATAGAGTTAAGCTCCATTTCAGAGTTTCGGGGACCGCAACTTGGAAAGTCAAGAAACCTCACAACAGTATTGCCAAAATGCCGAAATGCGAAACATGTTTAGGATCATCCCGAGGTCACAGCTGTTGGTCACATCAACAGAAGATGGGGAAAGGAGTTAGTGAAGACAAGCTCCTTTTCGGAGTTTCGGGGGTTGGGAAATGGAGAGTACTAAAATCCTCCACCACGGTGATCCTGAAATGCCGAAGAGCGAAATGCCAAAATGAATGAAAGATTAATGAAGTTCATCCAACAGTGCAGATGAAATTGAATAAGATTGGAGGGCTTATGTTGCACGTCACAGTGTAACTGCCAGAAACCACTGATGGTTTTTGCTAGAGGAATCAAAGATATTTCGATGTGATTGACAGAGGAGGTGAATATTCTCAAGGCATCTGCCAGTATAAGAAAAGACTGTTCATGGAGGCAATTGACAGTTGGAGGAGCGTTGGAGCCATTAACTGCAATAGAGAGGTTGAGCTCAACTGTAATAGAGAAGATGAATAATCTCAAATGCGGGTGATGCGAAAGAATTTGAGCATGACACCTAGTGATGATGGACACATGGGCTTAACAAACAGAGAAGCTGAAGAGTTGCAATGATGAACAGTCAGAGCACTCGACATGCAGAGCATGCAAAAGCATTGCATACAGAGCATGCACCAGAGGAACAAGAACCATAAGTAGGTTGAACAAAGAAGATATTGGGGTTGTTGTTGTGAGGATTGATTGATGTGCATAGAAGGAGGCTAAGTGCAACAGCTGAAATAGACAGAAGACAAAAGGTGCATCGAAAGGAAATGGCGCACAGAGCACAAAAGGCAGAAGAATAGAAATTGCAATGCATGTGTGCAGGAAGACAATGAGGCAGGGAGAGCAGAGAAATCTAGCAGAACAATGATGAGACTGGTAAGCCATTGATGAACATTATATCATTGTAATAAGTTTCAGTAACAGATATTAATAAACTAGGGTGGTAGGGAGGTGCTAGGGAGGACTGGTGTTCTCAGAGGTTCAAGTGGGTGCTTGAACATAGGGAGTTGTAGCTTCCTTCTAGTTGGTGGTAGAGAAACTAGGGAGTTGGTGCTTCCTTCTAGTTGGTTCTAGAGAAACCAGGGAGTTGATGTTTCCTTCTAGTGGGTGCTAGAGAAAAC
>JASDQU010502964.1:58794-70183 GCA_032191745.1 Picea mariana | reverse complement strand
CAAAATCCGGGAGAAAAGTACTCTGGAGGAAATCGGGAGTGGAGAAGCAGAAACTCCTGAAGCTTGAAGTCCCGAAGTAAATCATGATCGTCCAATATGGAGGGACATGCGACAGAGATCCATGCACTCTGGGAGAAAAGAACTCCGTAGGAAAATGGGAGAGGGGAAGCTGAAACTCCCAAAGCTCAAAGTCCCAAAGTAAATCATGACTATCCGATCTGGAGGGACACATGACAGAGATCCACACACTCTGGGAGAAAAGAACTATGAAGGAAAATGAGAGCAGGGAAATTGAAACTCCCGAAGCCCAAAGTGCCGAAGTCAATCTTGACCGTCCTCTCTAGAGGACGTGTGGCATCTGATCTGCAACTCCGGGAGAAATTACTCCAAAGAAAAATGAGAGGGGAATTTATGAAAGGTAAAAGTCCCGAAGTCCCAAAGTAAATCATGATCATCTGATATGGAGGGACACGTGACATAGATCCATGCACTTTGGGAGAAAAGTACTCAAGAGGAAATCGGGAGTGGAGAAAACGAAACTCTCGAAGCTCGAACTCCTGAAGTAAATCCTGACCATCCGTTCTAGATGATGCACGATGCTTGATCTACAACTCTGGGACTTCCATATGGTAGTTAAAATTCTTGCAACTTTGAAATTCCAAATGCACGAGATCCGTTGATCTGAACTGCTCCTAGGATCTCCTCCATTGAAAAATAAATCTGCCCGTTGCTTGTATTTCAAGACCGAAATTGATTTCTTTTGAGTCCTGCACTTGGATGTTTCCTGTGAAACAAAGGAATTGGTCTTTTTGTGACCCTTGACAACTTTATGTGATGACATTTGGCTCCACAGGAGATGGCATGATCCCTGTGAGTTTCCAAGAACAAGAAGTTTCAGTGCCTTAGCTGTTGGGTTGTGGAGTGGAGCTCAAATAGATCTTGCTGAGGACAATAGGATGACAAGTACAATAATCTACTTACAAACAGAAAAGAAACACATGTGCTCCAGAAGGAGATTATTTATGCACATTCCTAGACTAACCAATTTTTACAATGTGCTAGGTGAAAACAAACTTCCACCAGAGTCATTCAAGTAACTTCCTAATTGAAAACTTATTTACTCTGTCACTGATTAGCAAGGGATAACAAAACTGTGACAACAAACTAATTACATTCTTTAGATTAACTTTCAATGCTGAAGGTAAGATAAATCTTGAAGGCTTCAATATATTGAGGAATTCCAACTCCATGTACTCCATTACAGGGTCATACAATAGGTGATAAAACGTACTGGGTTGGTAACAGAAAGCCTGTTCTTCTTTACAATTGCTCACATATGGTTGAATGTCTGTGGAAAGCACAAGTGAGTGAATGGATGATGTGGGCTGCTGATCCACTTCTCTTTTATCTTCTTTGATAACATCTGCTAGCTGACGGCAAGAAATATCCTCATGTATATCAATGAATGGTTGTTTCTCTTTCTCATGTTACTCCTAGTAAAATCTTTAAATTTCATTAGAAGGCTAGCTTCTAATGCTATTTTCTTATAAGACAAAAAACACCTCAGCATCTTCATCACTATCTCCATAATGATCAAATAAAGGAGGAGCCTTGAATGACATACCAAGAGGTATCTTCTGCCGAACATGATAAAATTGTTCTGCATTATTAAACACAGGCTTCCTTTCAAGATTCAATCCATGAAGCAATATCTTATCATCATCATATGAGTCAAAATAAGGTTGCTCATATCTAGGATTTTTAGACACAGGGCTACAAAGAGTATCATCTTCCAGAATAGACTCAATTTCCGCACTTTCCTTATTGAGACAACAAACCAAGTTTTCATCTGATGCAAATGAACATGGAAGAGAAAGAGCTAATTCCTTATCCAAGGCATCTTCTTCTTTCTCATAGACTTCATAATAATCAGTTATATCATGAACACAGTCTTTATACTCCTCACAACAGTTATGACAAATTAACTCAGAAGAATAAAAATTTTGAAAATGAATATTGAACGCTGCATGAAACTCTTCGAGTGAAGAAACACTAGAAATATCAAGAGAGTGATACCAAATACGAGAATATCCTTGAAGAGAGTACATAAACAACTTCATACGTATGTCTTCATGATGGATTTCAAGTTTTTGCATCAAATCATGAAACCCTAGAACATGTTCAAGAGGGCTGTCATTCTCACCTTCACAAAATCTTGGCAGTAGATCTTTCCCTTCATCAATTTGAGGCATGAGATGTGGATAACCAACTATGGATGAGAAATTTAGTGGGGAAAACGTCTTGGACGGGATAGTCTCCATAGCCATTTGATTTGTCTCCTTTCAGTGGAATCACAAACATATTCTGAATAATGGAGTTGCCATGGTGAAAGATAAGCAGACATAGAAATGTGTCCAGCTTCAGTTCACCATATAAAATTGGATCTACTAGTTGTCGTTCTCCCATGGAAGAGATCTTCACTTTCATCCCCGGAAATGATGCTATTAATTTTATCACTCCAAGAGTCACCCTTAGATTTCAAATGGGAGTAATCCTGGTAACATTAAATTTGTTTCAAGTGGGTTTAACGTCAAGGTTCAGGACAAGACTACAAAGAAAGGAAAATATAATGAAGGTCATTGCAGATCAGTCCTGGACCGTTGGGCTATGGAGTCATAAGTATTGTTCTTAATGGAGGCATTTAAAATTCCTATCAGAGAAAGGATTTATTTGGTGATGAGGAGAAGGAAGGAAAAATGTGTCTGAGTGATAAACGATGAAACATTGGCAAGATGACAACAGATCCTCTACCGCCTCAGGAATCCATAGATCAAAGATGCTACATTTAGAAAAGAAGAGAAACAACCATCTGAGTGATAAATGATGAAACATGGGAAGATGATAGTAGATCCTCTACCTCCTCAGGAATTAATAGATAAAGATGCTACATCTAGACAAGAAGAAAAACAACAAGTGTTTGAGTGATAAATGATGAAAGATGGGTAATATGACAACAAATCCTCTACTGCCTCAAGAATCCATATATCAAGGATGCTACATCCAGACAATAAAAACATAACAACATGTAACCTAATAAGACAATATGATAAAACAACTCAAAGGAATCTTTAACAACATAATATTTTATAATCCATGCCCCTCAGGTTTACAAAATGAAAAATACAGAGCCCTGCTCTTGAAGCTCTCTCGACAGTCCAACCTATGAACCCCCTTTCCTTATCATATTATTCGTCTAATGTATTTATAGTCAAAACAATAGAAATGTGTTTTTTCTTGGGTGCCTCTTCTCCAGTGTCATATGTATTCTCTTGTATTTCTTGTTCCTTCTGTCAGAAGGAAACTATGGTCAGTATGGGCTTGCAGGAAAAAATTCCCTCTGTGGTACTTCAAGCTGACAATCTTCTGTCTCCATGGCCATAACCTCCATGCTTTCTATTTATGGAGTGATTTGTGGTTTCAACTACCATTTCTTTCTTTCATTAACTGAATTCTCCTCGAGATCGAGACAAGGCTCAATGCCTAAGGGGTGGCTACATGTTTCTCACTAATTTGACATTGAATGAGCATGTGATTGCGGGGCTGTCAGTGACGGTTTGGATACACACCACTTTTTATCTCGCAATTCACCACCTTCCTCCACGTAGCTCTTCCGCTATACCATGGTTTCAATTACGGGCCTGCTCAAGAATTTTATTGTTCGAGCATGTTGCGTCCCCGAAATGAAGCATGGTTGTTGATCTGGTTTCGATTTGCGACTTGGGTGCCCTACTATTTTAGCACCCCCGTTAAATATTACCCACCTTCCAACAATAATATCCTTCAAACCCCGCTTAGAGATGGCGCTAATTTTGGAGTTGAACAAGAACACTTCCTGGAGGATGATCTCCCGAAGCTGATGTGGTAGTGTTACATCACTATGTTGACATGTCATGGATGAAGGAGTGACACATGTTGCTCGAAAATAGGCTAATGACATGTCCAAAAATTCTTGAAATGATTTCCATTTGTCAACGCTAGATGGATTCCATGTGTCTTCGATGATTCAAAGTTAGGGGGGTCTGCATATAGAGTTGTCATAACTCATGGAGTAGTATGAGCCCGGGTGACATGGCATCCTAAAATGAATGTTGAATCTTGGAAATGAACTGCGACAGTCGATCTGAGGAGAACATGTAGAAGAGATCCGTGAACTCCAGAAGAAAAGTACTCCGGAGGAAATTGGGAGTGGAGAAGTCGAAACTCCCGAAGCCCAAAGTCTCAAAGTAAATCATGATCATTTGATCTGGAGGGACACATGATAGATATCCTCACATTCTCAGAGAAAATCACTACGGAGGAAAATGGAAGCGGGGAAGATGAAATTCTTGAAGCTCGAAGTCCCGAAGTAAAACATGACCACCCGATCTAGAGGGAAACACAACAAAGATCCGCGCACTCTGGAGGAAATTGGGAGTGGGGAAGTTGAAATTCCCAAAGCTCGAAGTGCTGAAGTGAATCTTGACCGTCCGCTCTGGAGGATGCATTGCGTCTGATCTACAACTCTGGGAGAAATTACTCCAGAGGAAAACGAGAGGGGAAGTCCCAAAAATAAAAGGTCTCGAAGTCCCGAAGTAAATCATGACCATCCGATATCGAGGGACATGCGACAGAGATCCACGCACTCTAGGAGAAAAGTACTCCGAAGGAAATCTGGAGTGGAGAAGCCGAAACTCCCGAAGTAAATCCCGACCGTTCATTCTGGAGGACGTGCAATGTTTTATCTGCAACTCTGGGGCTTCCGGCTGGTCATTAAAACTCATGAAACTTTGACATTCCAAATGCATGAGAGCCGCTGATATGAACTAGTCCTGGGATCTCCATTGTTGAAAAATAAATCCGCCCGCTGCTTGTATTTCAAGCCCGAAATGGACTTCTTTTGAGTCCCGTGCTTCGACGTTTCATGTGCAACAAAGGACTTGATCATCTTGCAACCCTTGACAACTTTATGTGATAACAAAGGGATTGCATTCAAAGCATCATAAGCATTTGGGATCACCGAAGTGGAAAAAAACCATACCAGTAACCCTATGGTGAATCCAAGAAGACTCAATTTAGCAATATAGGGAGGACCAACGTTTCCAAAACATGGAAAAACAAAAGGTTCCCTGTGAGAAGGTGTTCCTTGGTTGGTAGTCCAAGGAAATTTTTCCATAGACACAGACTCAACCTAAGGTCGCTAAATCGAAGAGAACATATTGCCAAAGTCCCTATAAGATAAGAGAAATCAAACAAATCTCTTGTAACAGGGAAAATATGAGGTAAGGATCTTCCAAAGATGGGATATGAGGCCATCAACGAAGATATCTGAAACAATTACCCCAACCTCCACGTAACATACCTTCTTGGTGAAAGAAACCCTCGCTTCACGGGGTCAGCCTCCAAGGGTACTAAAAGTGTGATATGACGTATGCCTTAGGAACCATGGGAATATCCCCACAATCACCCCTGTAGATACCTAGTAAAATTTACTAGGGTTACTAACTCACAGTCAGCCTCCCGGGGGTACATTCGATAGTTGGGACTGAACTTATGGGCATGATAACAAAGTTTGAAGCTCTTCTAGATGATTGAAGAAAAGTGACTGATGATACTCTTGAAGACCTTGAATGGATTCAATATTCACAAATTACTGAGAGAAAATGAACCAATAACACTAAAGAAAAACCCCTAATATACGCTCTTTCTACTATGACTGGCCAAGCTTTGGAGGGGTAATATTTGCTACTCTTCTGCACATGACCTTTTGTTTATACCATGTGTTAGACGGGTTTCCTGACTATGCCTATATGAAAGATGTATTTTTTCACTCTCTTGTGTTCTACAGTCTTGTTTCAATAGCCTTGGAGAATTTACTCTCCACCTTACAACCAAGGCCTTAAAATCCTAGAATTCTTGGTTTTCTATAAAAGAAAAAATTGTTATTGATTTTAGATTATGCGCTAGTTCATTTTATAGTTTTTGTTACTCGAAAGGGTAAATGGAAGTAAAACTTATGATTTGATCACTTTGACTCCAAAAATACTTCAAAAGAAATTATGAATGGAATGCAATCTTTAGTTTCTATGAATCCTATCTACATAAAGGAGAAAGAGGTTTCAAGCAAAGAAACAAGTGTAACATGCAAGCTCAAAAATGCTCCACCCACTAACTAGAATGCAAGAATTATTATTTTTGTTTGATTCTAAATGAAATCAAATCAAATCAAATTCAAGTCCTTTTTGCTTCCTTACTTTCAATTAAAATGAAATATTTCAATGTCGAGACAAAGGATTACGAAGAAAAAAATCCAAAAAAAACATGCACTCAAGCAAGAACTAAAAGAATCCAAATGTTAGAATGCTTCTAACAAAAGTTTAAACTAGAACACATAGATGGAAAGTAGAGAATAACACTTCTTGTAACCTTAGATATTTAATGGAAAGAATCAAGGATTAATTCCAAGTTGCAATAAGACCACATATATTTAAACACTCAAAGGATCAAAAGTTTTCCAAAGAAGACCATAAGTAGCTAAAAAATAATGCTCAAATCAATAATTGCAATCTAAAATAAATGAGGAAGACTTGAAAATAAATCAAGTGAAATGGTTACAAAGTATTGAAACCAAAATACCAGAAGTTTGAAAATCTTTGTAATGAGGATCAAACTACAGGTAAGACAGACTTTGACCAAAGGATTAGGTTAGACCAAGGAAGTCATACACATTTGACAATTTGACGAATTTGTAAACTCAAAAGAGGAAATAAAAGGTGATAATTACTCAAATTCAATCAAGAAAATCCAAAATCAAGTTTAGAGGACTCTAATGAAAAGATCTGAGGCAAAACAATGATAAAACATAGGTAAAAAGGGCTCCAAGTTCACTCAAACAATGGACTATTTCCTCTGTTACCATTTCCATAGGGTGATAAAAAGGTGAATTTTACTCCCTATACCAATATTGGGGGGATATTATCATGATATTATCACTTTGTGTGCCCTTATGAGGGAGGGATGAAGTCCTGAAAGTGGAGGAAACACACAATTTTTTTCCCATATTTGAATGGGATCATGTGTTTGGCTCATATAACTTCCCAATGATGATGTGGGAAGGGGAGAGATCAAATAAGAAGCATAAAAATCATGTATCAAGAAACAATCAAGATTCAAAAGGCTATAAGAAATCAAGGAAAGAATAATGAAATATCATTCCCCAGTGGATTTGTCGATTTTTTGTTGTGGTGAATTCCCCCCGTGGACAGGTGAAACTCCCCTTAGATCGACACCCCTTATTTGAACCAAGATAGAAGGGAAACAAATGGTAACTGAATTCTTTTCATATATTTTTATACAATTAGGATAGAAGAGATAAATGGATGGCATATCTTTTTATGATGGTTGTCCTCGCCGCTCTATCTTGTTGAACTTGATCTCCAAGCTCCTAGGTGCAAGAAAAGACCTTCAAAACAACAAGATGAGATTCATTTGTTCCACACTATATTGTTAAGTAAAAATAGATATATCTACGATGATTTTCACAACAATATACATGTAAACACTTAAACACATAAACTTGAAAGGAATAGGCCAAGTTATCTATTAATGGAAAGCTGAAAAAATGGAAGCACTTACAATATTTACCTTAATGTTGCAACGAACTCGTCCAATATCTCTGTTCCATCCCCTTGTATCTCACACAATCATAAGTATTATTTTATTCAATTCTCTTCCTCTTTCACTCAAGCATGACCCTCATTATATAGTGGTTTGAGGCATAACAACTTTGAGATATCTTGGGAAAATGGTTGAGGATTTAGATTATGAGGTTGGGATTTGGTGCCTAGGATGGAGAAAAGAGATATGGTTTGAATCATTGAACCAAATAAACTCATATCTCCCCAAATATTTCCCTTATTAAAATGTGGAATGGTTGCAACTTCTTCATCGTTCCCTTAACACTGAGTACAAGGAGACTATTGATCCCTAAGACACTCTAGGGGAGATATAGTCCATATTTCATAACTCCTTGTTTATGGGAAAGGGGATGATGATCCTCAAATATGGCCAAAACATTAAGGAACAAGATGGTATTTCGACCTTCAAATGATATATTTCTCTTCCAAATCTTCTAGGAAACGTGACAAGTATTCCCACATGGTCATGATTATGCGACACTTAATAAAGTGCATGTGACAGTTAGTAAGGTGCATACGATACTTGATAAAGTTCACGTGACACTTAGTAAGGTGCATATGACACTTGATAAGGTTCATATGACACTTAATAAAATTATTATAATGTGATACATAAGTAATACATAAGTGCGACACTTAGTAGAATGTGATACATAAGCACGACACTCAATAGTGTGGGAATTTGGTGTGTAACAAAATGGCTTGGTCTTAGATATAAATTTCCCTTGATCTAGATTCCTATGAGATAGTATCAACACTATTATCAACTAAGGAGAGACTAATAATGGTTGATATATTTGATGACTTCTAATGCATACATGTATATTCAAGAAGACACTGCTGGAGCATACAAACTTACTAATATCCACATCCAACATTCTTAATCTGACTCAGATTCTGAATAATCAGTGGAATGTATGAGGAAATGCAGTAGATTTAGTTGGGGGGAGATTTTGGGTTCATGACATCTTTTTCCACCTTTTCTTATCATTCTATCCATTTTATTCATGTCATCCACATCCTCTTCGCAACCATCATGTTCCAATATATTATCTTTTGGCTCATGTATGCTAAGTCTATGTGTTGTTTAAATTTATTAATTCTTCCTTGCATTTGAGAAGGATAATAGTTGTTTTTAGGAATTTATTAACAAAGTGTTAAGAAAATTCCTACAGGATGATTGACTGCTACAAGAGATAATACTCTAGAAGTTCAGGAAGCTGCTATGATTAAGTGTTATTACTCTCAACAACCCTGATGATATTATTCAAGATCGTTGTCACTCATGTTGATACTTGTCAAAGTTGTTGACCCACGCAGTCCCCTATAGTAGCAATGACTCGTATTTATCTTGATGATGTGGTTGTTCCACAAAGTCATGGTTGTTGTAATTATTATGACTCCGTTTTTCCACTCTGAAGCATGAGGTATCCTGTTTTAGCACGGCCTGCATTTAAATATATTTTGTTAAGACTGGTTGTAAAATATATTGGACATATTCTCAATTTAAGACTTTATTGAATAGAATGAGAATAGAAATATTCTCAAGGATGTTCATAATCATCATTTTATTAATATTAGTTGTAAAGGGCATCTTTAAAAACAAAGCATATTTTCTCCTAGAAATAGTCTAGTTTTGATCAATCAATTCAAATGATGAGGAACAACTTTTGCATCTATAATTTCCGATTTTGATTAACAAAAGTTCAATAGTTTTTGGTTGGATTCATGAGATGTTTAGTTAAATTGTAGTTCTAAAATTTCTCCAGCCCCTTGCAAAGGAGAAAGGGCCCTCTTCTTTAGTAGGGTTCATTGTTACTGTACTAGTAAGTATAGTTACTTTATTGGGTTGTTGATTACTATTGCGTTTGTTATTTTTCAATTACAGCTTTAGATTGCTTCTAATAAATTTGATCTATTAGATTTGATGCAGCCTCCCTTCCCTCCTAGAGATTCTATGACCTCCCGATCAAGGATTTTCAATTTACTCGAGCCGAATTAGCTCCTCAGGACTCCAATAGACCTGAACAAATGACACATAGGTCCCTTTGATGTTACCTACAGGTTCAAACTACTCGCACGAATAGTTTCTAGCACCTTCGACAACACCAAAATTGTGAGTGCTAGCTCCCCTGCTAGACTCTTCAATATGATGATGGGCTGTGACCGTGGGCTAGCTCCATTCATGACTTTTCTCTTTGAACTTCGGCAATCCTATGACCTCCGCCCTTGTTTCCTTTCAAAACATTTTCTACCGAAATACGTGGATCTATGTCATGTGTCCACCTAGATCTGACGGTCCAACGCTACTTCGGCCTTCGCACCTTCATGAATATTTAAATTTCTCCACGTCAATTCTTCGAAAATCTATTTCCCAAACTCTCCAATACGTTTCCATGTTTCCCCATCGCAGCCAATGGCTAGGATCACTTCATGATTTTGCTACTTCGATGCCCCCGCTCTTGCAACACTTCTACACCTCTGAACCCCAAAGTGCCGAAAGACTTTATGACTATCCTCAGTGCAACTTCCCCAGATATGACGGTCTGGAGTGATCCCGCTCCCTACTAGACAAATCTTGCTCGTTGATTTTGTGAAACCTTAAGGGACTCCTCCCTATTGATGATTTCTCCCGCTATCTTTTCTGATCTTGCTCCTCTTTTGAACTTTTTCTGCTCAGAATTCTTTCTTCGACACTTAGTCGAATTTAAACTCATGCAGGCCTTGCAACAAACTCTCCACCACAACTTGTATTCTTGTGGATGACTACGCACACCTTGCAATAGTTTCTTACACTCTCCTGCAAACAACTTACGCTACTCCTCATGAGCTTATGAAGCAAAATACTCCGTCAATGCACTCTTTACGCACAATATTGTTAAGAACCAAATATCAATGTAGCATAGAAAAACTTTAGAATAGGTACTGAACACCTTGAAAAAGAGAGAAATTCAGATAATAAGCCTCTTCGAGGGGGAAAACTCCTTATGCCCACATAAATGTCCAATTACAAGATGATTCCAAATGAACATGTCTCCTTGGTATATATAGGAGACTAGGAGGTATAATTATAACTAATGGACTAAATCCGACATAAATAAAATAACATTACTAATGTAATATGCCCCAATTAAGGGGTAATGAGCCATTATTTAGGGCTTAAAATGCCCCTCCCCTTGAGGCAAGTGTTGTCCACAATGCTTGAGTAACTCTGGATGCTTTTGTATAAAAGACTCATCTTCCCAAGTGGAATCTTCAGCCGATAGTTTCCTCAATTTAATGAGATACTTTGAAATGGATCTATTCCTTAGCTGGCGAATTATTGTGTCAGTCATGGATTAAGGCTCCAATGTGATTTTTCCTTCCTTGTCAAATTCTGGCAATATATTTTGAAATGGGATCTTGTCACCTATAACCTTCTTTAAGCATGAAACATGGAACACTAGGTGTACTCGTGAAGATGCAGGAAACTCTAATTTGTATGCCATAGTACCAATCTTTTGCAACACCTTATAAGGGCCATAGTACTTTGGTGATAATTTATTATCCTTCTCGGCTTTCTTGAGGGACATCTGTTTGTATGGTTGTAGTCTTAAAAACACCCAATCCCCTACTTCAAAACTTCTTTCACTACGATGTTGATCTGCTTGTTTTTT
>JASDQU010502964.1:19284-42376 GCA_032191745.1 Picea mariana | reverse complement strand
AAGTTATGATTGTTTTACTCGGAACACCTGCTTGAGACTAGTCAATAGGACTACGCAGATACCCTACCTTCCACAGGGTGTATCTACAAATGTAAGATGACCCAGAAGCTGAAACTTTTACCAAAGATACCTTACAAATTTATGTGAATATCTTCCTGATTTCAGGATCTGAAACGTTACAGAAAATGTTTTATAGTGAAAATTACACAATGGCTTAGTTTAGGATGATTCCAAAACCCTATCTTACACAGGTTTTATCTCCGAAAGTGTAAGGCCTCAGGAGTTGAAATTTTAAAACAACATACCTTGATCCATCTACTAAATATCCTCCAATCCGTTCCTTCTGAAACGTTGTAGAAAAAATGTTATAGAAAAAATTCCAAGGTGTCTCAGATGTAACAGTGAAACCCTAAGACCTTGAGCTTTGATACCATATGTTAAGAATCAAATATCAATATAGCATAGAGAAACCTTAGAATAGGTACTCAATGCCTTGAAAAAGAGATAAATTCAAATAATAAGCTTCTTCAAGGGGGAAACCTCCTTATGCCCACATAAATTTCCAATTACAAGATGATTCCAAATGAAAATGTCTCCTTGGTATATATAGGGGACTAGGAGGTACAATTACAACTAATGGACTAAAGCTAACATAAATAAAATAACATTACTAATGTAATATGCCCCAATTAAGGGTTAATGAGCCACTGTTTAGGGTTTAACAAATATGCACACTTGTATACAAATCTCCAAGTTATCTCTCTTGGACTTGTTCTTCCTCCACACTCTGAACTTCTCAGAATGACTCTTTCAATGCTTAGCCAAGTATCGACCCTACACACACCTTCAACTATCTCTGCTAAATTTCTGAGTCAAACAAACTCTGTCAACGTACACCTTATGAAAAATTATGCACTCCTTGCATACAAAAGTTTCACATTATCTCTTCTAAGCTTCTGAATCGAAACAAACTCTGTCAACACACATCTTGTAGACACTATGCACACCTTGCATAGAATCGTAGAAGAGAAAAAATTGAAACTTATCTAAATCCTCACATTTTCATACATTCAATAATGTAAATTCTTTCATAACACAAGAACAGATAATAACAAAGAATTGCAATAAACAGGAAGCCTACCATTCATTCATTCAGATAGACACAACAATAACAACACCACACATTTGGAACAACGCTTCTATGTTATATTCATTCAATTGATATGTACATGGATTCATGCAATGCGCTTCAACAACTCTAGAACTCTTAGCTACTATGGAAACAACTATCAACAACTATAATGCCAACAACTATCAACTTTCAACAACCTCATTTGGGAAACAATACATTTATTTATACAATACGATCTCATTGAGATTTCCCTCCAAGCTACCTTAGTGGTATCCTATCAAAATAAAAGCATTCAACTACTAAGGATTTATTACAATAAATGTTTGAGACAGACAAATGAGATCAAACACATCGAATCTGTATTGCAAGCTACTTCATTAAAAGAAAATACATCCTCCATTTGTATCACACGAATGTCTAGATCTAAAACATTTAAAAAGTTCATAAACTACAGTCTTTTCAGATGTTTACATGATATGCCGCCTTAAATTCAAAATTATCACTTCAAAATGCGTGCTACTGAGATGAGTTGTCTCCCACTTGTGCTTTATTGGAGATGCTCCTGCATCATACTCCTATGGCCAAAAATTCATGGACTCATGTCCATGAGCTCCTGCACTGATCTTCCATGGTTCTGAATATATTCTTCATTGACCCAACTAGCATCTTCTATTGGGTTTCCTTTCCACTTTACGAAATACTCAAAATATGTCTTTCTCCTAGTCTTCTTACCAACTCTCTGATCCATGATATTTTCCATCTGTGGATTTTCTTCTAAAATAATCTGTTTGTCCCATTGGAGCTCTTTCTAATCTTCTGATCCTCTTGTGTCATATTCCCTGTAAGGATGCAGGTCTGAAACATTGAATATGTGTGATATACCCACATTTTCTGGTAGCTCTATCTCATAAGAATTTTCATCAAATTTCCTTAGGATCTTGCATGGTCCTATCTTCTTCAACTTTAGTTTGTTGTATGTCCCCCTTGGGAACCTTTCCTTCCTAATATGTGCTAGAAATTGATCTCCCACTTCAAATTGAAGTTTTCTCCTATGTTGATCAGCTCCATGTTTGTATTCTTTACTGCTATTCTACAACTGCTCTTTGATATGATTATGAAGCTTCTACATTTCTGCAGTGAAGCCTTCTGCTCTGGCGCTTCTAAATTCATTCTTCTCCAGATATATTAGCTCTGATACTCCTTTCAGATTAATCCCATATACTATCTAAAATGGGATCTTTCTGTTACTTTTGTTTACTGAATCGCTGTATGAAAACTCCACTTGTGATAGGATTTGATCCCAATGACTATGATGTTCAGTGACCAAACTCCTCGACAAATTTCCTAAACTCTGATTCACCACCTCAGTCTGTCCATCCGTTTGAGGGTGATATGCTAAACTAAAAGACAATTTTGTCCCCAACTTCTTCCACAATGTTCTCTAGAAATGAACAACAAACTTAGTGTATTTGTTTGAGACAATACTCTTGGGCAACCCATGAAGTCTCACAACTTCTTTAAAAAGAAATTTTGCAATGTGCGTTGCATCATTAGTATTCTGGCATGTGATAAAGTGTTCTATATTTGAGAATCTATTAACTACCAAAAATATGGAATCACTCCCTCTTTGTTTCCTTGGTAATCCCAACACAAAATCCATGCTTATTGCATCCCAAGGCCTTTCTGAAATAGGCAATGGATGATACAATCCAGTGTTCTGTTTCTTCCCTTTCGCATACTAGAAAATATTACATTTTTTCACAAAATTCTTCACTTATTCTCTCATACTTGGCCAATAGTTTGAAATTTTCAACTGTGCAAATGTTGTTTCATGGCTGAAATGTCCTGCTAGGCCTTTGCTATGTTTTTCTTTCAACAAATTTTCTCTCATCGAGCACTTTGGTATGCACAGCTGGAAACCTTTAAACAACAATCCATCTTGAATCAAATACTCTGTCCATTGGCTTCTATATTTGAGAACATGATTTTCACATTCTTCATATGCTTCTTTAAAATCTGGATCATCACAATACATCTCCTTAAGTTGTTCAAACCCTAAGGTTTTCACTTGAAATTCTTGCATAATTAGACATCTCCTGCTCAATGCATCAAAAAAATTGTTAGCATTGACATAAATATGTTTAATGACAAAAGTGAAATTTTGCATAAACTCTATCCACTTAGCATGTCTCCGATTTAACTTCTCTTATCTCGTTATGAATTGTAAAGCTCAATTACCACCATACAAAACAAACTCTTTGGGAACAAGATAATGCCTCCATTTCTTCAAGGATTGAATTATAACATATAAATATTTATCATACGTGGAGTACTTTCTCTTACTTTCATTCATATTCTAACTGAAATATGGAGCAGGCCTATTATCTTGGCTCAAGACTGCTCTAATTGTAACTCCACTCGCATCACATCTCAATTGAAATGTCTTCCCAAAATCTGGAAAGACCAGAATCGGTCATTCTGCTATCTTCTCTTTCAATATATTGAAGCTTTTCTTGGCTTCTTTTGTCCACTTAAAAGACTTGTGTCTCTTCTTCACCGTATCCATCATCTGTGCACCAATTTCACTAAAATTTCTAATGAACTTCCGATAAAAAAATTTCTAAACCATGGAAGCTTCTTACCTCGAATATGCTCCTTGGTGACGACCATTCTTTCATTGCTTTCACCTTCTCTAGATCCATCTTCAATTCATTTGAAGAAATAAAAAAACCCAAATAAATGAGTTATGTCTTCATAAAATAAGATTTCTTTATATTTATCAATGACTTCTCCCACTGCAATCTTCTCATCACTAGATTTAAATGCCTCAAATGCTCTTCTTCAATTTTACTAGAGACCAATATATCATCCAGATATACGATCACATATTTACCAATGAAATATTTTAACACTTCATTCATCAATATCATAATATTAATTGGGGAATTTGTTAAGCCAAATGACATAACAAGACACTCATACAACCCTTCATTCATCTTGAAGGTTGTTTTCCACTCATCACCTTCTCTCATTCTTATATGATGATATACACTCTTTAGATCTATTTTTGAAAAATAATTTTCTGCACTCAAACAATCCATTAAGTCATCAATCCATGGTAAAGGAAATATGTACCTTATGGTGATATTTTTATGGCTCTTTAGTATGTACACATTCGCCATCCTCCATCCTTCTTCGGACTTAACACAATTGGTACTACACATGGACTCAAGATTTCTCTGACCAACCCCTTGTCCATCAAATCCCGGACTTGCTTCTTTACCTCCTCATTCTCTTGAGGTGTCAATCTGTACACTACTTTATTCGACATAATTGCTCCTGGTATTAGATCAATGTGATGGATGATACTCCTAATGGGTGGTGACAAGCTTGGCAACTCATCCACTACTATGCCAACAAAATTTTCTAGAAGCTCCTGAATTTCTTTAGGAAGATCATAAATGGAAGTAATTGTAAGGATAACCCTTGGTTTCCCCACCACAACAAACTACATCTCTGTAAAATACCAGATATAAAATGTATGCAGAACTGAAATAAAATTCTAGTAATGGCATAATAACAACAATATAACCAGAACATTCACCACAATAACATTGAAATGATATAAGAATAACAATAGAAATAACACTTTGAATCTGAAAGAAATGTTCACGTGCCTCTTCGAGGGGGAAACCTCCAGTTGAGCATAGATCTATTACAATAATATTCAAGCTAGGTTTCTCATACCCTCAACTCCTATTTATACTAAAAAGAAGCATCTAGAGAAAGATCCTTCTAGAAGCAAAGATTCTATTAGGTCTTCTTACATACGCATTATTCTATTTTATTGAAAGGCCTTATTAATATTGACCTTTATTACATCTGAATATATTGTTCTACCTATGTGTGGGTTAGGACCCTAACATGTCCGCCCCCTTAAAAACAACCTTGTCCTCAAGGATTGAGATGAGGAAATTGCTGCAGAATGGTAGCTGGTTCCCAAGTGGCGTCTGCTGGAGTTGTATCTTTCTATTGTAATAGCACTTCCTTGATGGTTCTCTGATGTAGGCAATGCTCACGTTGGTCCAAAACTGCTTCTGGCTGTAGCCAAATGGATCCTTCTTCAGCTAACTCTAGAAGGTTGGTTTGAATTTGGCACTTAGCTCCAATCACCTTCTTTAAGCATGAAACATAAAAAATAGGATGTAGCTTTGAATTGCTGGGCAAAGCTAACTGATAGGTGACTTGTCCCACACACTTGAGTATGGTATAAGGACCATAAAATTTGAGTGCTAGCTTCTGACAATGATCGACCTTGAGGGAAGTTTGCTTGTAAGGTTGCAGTCAAAGAAGCACATGATCCCCTTCTGCAAATTGACGTTCAAAGCGACCTTGATATTCTTGTTGCTTCATGTGATTCTGTGCCATGACCAAATTCTCTTTGAGGGTATGGAGAATAGCCTCTCGAGCTGTAAGTGTTAGTTCAACTGCCTGAACCTTCGAGGCACCCTATAAGTATGATAAAACTGAAGGTGACTTCTGTCCATATACCGCTTCAAAAGGAGTCATGCATGTAGCTATATGGTATGAAGTGTTGTACCACCATTCAACTAGGGGTAACCATTGAGCCCACTGATTTTTCTTTTCCAAGGAAAAACAAATCAAATATGTTTCCAAACACTTATTGACAACTTCTGTTTGGCCATTAGTTTGGGGATGATAAGCTGTACTGAGATGCAATTCAGTGCCTTGTATCTTGAAAAGTTCTTGCCAAAAATTGCTTGTGAAAGTTGGGTCACGATCAGAAATAATAGAGTGCGAGATGCCATGAATCTTGAAGATCTGATCCATGAAGATTTGAGCCACCGTGGATGCTTTAAACGGGCGTTGAAGGGCGCATAAATGAGCATACCTGGAAAGGCGATCAATAACCACCATGATGATGGATTTATTTCCCAATTTGGATAAGCTGGTAATAAAATCCATAGAGATATCCTTCCAAATAGCAGGTGGAATCAGGAGCGATTGTAGTGTGACCGACGATTTGACTGTTTCTCTCTTGTTGCGTTGACACACATCACATGCAACTACAAAATTACGAATGTCCTATTTCATACCATCCCATAGAAAGGAACGTTTGACCCTGTCATAGGTTTTGGTGAACCCGGAGTGCCCTGTTGTGGGTGTAGCATGAAGCTTAGAAAGTACCATGGATTCAAGCTTTGATTGTTTACTTAAATACAAACAACCTTTGTATCGAAGTTCCTCATGGAGCCAAGATTACCCTGGGGAAGCTGGAGCCTTGGACTGCAATTGGTGGATCAACTGTGAACTTTTGGGATCTTGTAGCCATTCCTGGTGAATGACTTGGAGGCAATCTGGTACAATCAATGAAAGAGAAAAAAGGGATCCTTCATCTTCATATTTTTGGGAAAGTGCATCCGCAACCACATTTTCTTTGCCTTTCTTATAAATGATCTCATAATCATATCCAAAGATTTTAGTCACCCATTTTTGTTGTTCTAGGGAGGAAATTCGTTGTTCCAGAAAATAATTGAGGCTTTGATGGTCTGTCTTAATTTGGAAATGTTGCCCCAATAGATAAGGATGCCACAGATCCATGGCATGCAAAATAGCCAACATTTCCTTTTCATAGATGGATTTGCCCAGATTTATTTTAGATAGTTTCTTGCTGGTAAAGGCCAAAGGTCGACCCTCTTGCATAAGGACAACACCAATTCCTTTCCCTGAGGCATCACATTCCAAAACAAAGGTCTTTGTGAAATTAGGAAGGGCGAGGACTAGAGTGGTGCACATGGCCATCTTCAAGGTCTGGAAATCTTGAGCAACGACTGTAGTCCAATTGAAAGAGTTCTTTTTGAGGAGAGCAGTGAGAGGTGCTACAATCTTCCCATAATTCTTAACAAGCTTGCTATAATACCCCGTTAAGCCTAGAAATCCACGCAAGCTCTTAAGAGTCTTTGGGTGAGGCCAGTCTTGCATAGCTTCAATATTTTTAGGATCCACCCTGACGCCATCTTTGCCAACCAGATGACCCAAGTATTCTAATTCTGAGGCTCCAAAAGCACATTTAGACTGTTTCAGGAAAAGTTGGTGCTGAGAGAGTCGATGGAGAACTCGATCCACATGAGCAAGATGGTCTGTCCAGGTTTTTCTATAGATGAGGATATCATCAAAGAAAACTAAGACAAAATGGTGGAGAAAAGGACCAAAGACATGATTCATGAGGCTTTGGAAGGTGGAGGGGGCATTACACAAGCCAAAGGGCATGACCAAAAAATCATAGTTTCCCTCATGAGTTCAAAAGGCAATCTTGGGAATGTATGCCTCTTTCATACGTATCTAGTGGTAGCCCAAACGAAGATCCAGTTTAGTGAAGAATTGGGTGCCACTCAATTCATCCAGGAGGTCATCAATGACAGGAATGGGGAATTTGTCTTTGATGGTGTTAGGTGATTTATATGTACTAAAAAAGACACTAAACTACCCTCAATTAAATTGTCAACCCGGGGTAAGTAAACTTAGAGTTGTAGCAAAATATATGCCAAAGGTAAAAAGGTTCGTAGGAGTATAGTCTAACTGTGGAAAGCAACTATCTAAGACTAATATATTCAAGAAAACCTATCTAATGAGAAAACCCTACTAAGCAAATCGAAACTAGGTAACCTAAGTACTTTTGGGCCAAGGACTAATGGATAGTTCCTAAGAAAGTGAATGAAAACTCTATGTAAATCAAACTAGTTCATGACAGTAAGCAAAGGTAAACTACTAAGCATACTAAGCAAATGATGAAAGCAAAATACCTTTAACTTGCCAACCTACATTCAATGAGAAACTACCCTATGAAAGAAAATAAATAAGCAAGTAAGCAAAAACACCTATCTAACCTATTAAAGCAAATAGACAAGAAAGAAAAAACACCTAACTACCCTACTAAAGCAAATAGACAAGAAAACAAAAGCACCTAACTAACCTATTAAAGCAAATAGACAAGCAAGCAAAAGAATAAAGCAAAAGACAAGTAAGAAAAGACTTCTCATTGAACAACTACCTAGCCTAAGAGGCAAGTGAACTAAATGCCTAATGCAAAACTATTTCTCTTGCGTGAAAGGAATTTTAAATGCTCAATGCAATGCATGAAAGGAAATCTATTCTATTGAAAGCAAGAAAGACTATCAACTAAACTTATGAAAACAAGAAACTATCTCTTCTAATCTACGAAAGCAAGAAACTGTATTTAATCTATGAAACACTCAAATGTAATGCTAGTGGTTGTGTGAATGCCTTTGGTGGTGACGGATGATATCTCGATGACACTTGACAACAAAGGACAGTTCTAATGGTATAAGCTCAATACTACTTTCAATTGCAAAATGAAAGGTGTGAAGTAAACAGTCCAATGAAAACTTAGCCATGATAAAAGTAATGTTAAATACCCTACATATTCATGTATAAACCATCAATATCATGATGAGATCATCATTATCTAATTAATAAATTCAATTGCATCTTAATCTATGAAAGGAAATTGCGTGAAAGGAAACTATACTATGTCTAGTTTAATCATTCAAGCTATGATAAGAAAATGACTGAAAACATAAATTAAAAACATGATATTAAAAAGTGAATTGAAAATTACATTTAACCAATAACTAAGAAAGTGAAATCTATCTAAAATTGAAGTAAGCAAGCTATGATTCAAAAACTGGAAGCAAATCTATCCATCCATCAATCTTTGTCAGAAGAAACTCAGATTAAAACTATGCTCTGTTCTAATTAAAAATCTGTTCTAAGCTTGACTGTAAAAATATAAAAGAAAGCACAATTTATCATCTCACTACATGTGAGGTTAGTATAGTTAGAGAGAGACTTGCAAGCCTTTTCTAATCTACGAGATTTATGCATGTTAATACATCTCATCATTCTAACCTGTAAAAGAGAAGCAAATCAGTTAAGCTACAACAAATTAAATAACTAAATAAAAATATACATGTACAACAAATAAAGAAAGAGCAATTAAATTAAGAAATGCATAAATCAACATGAAGAGAGTTAGCAGACTACTGGTGCCCCCCCTAGCAAGTCATTTTCACTCTCTAAAAGTATAACATGAGCTTAGCAGGCCAAATTCACCATACAAATCCAAAAACATAGTTCTGGCATAATTCCGACAATGTAAAAAAACTCAAACAGAGCAAAATCGTTTTTCTGGCAATTCTAATTCTTATGCTACTTGGTTAACAATCTAATGATCATCCTATTGGTATTTATAAGCTTACAACCCAGGTGGTCGACCACAGGAGGGTCGAACCACCTCTAAATTCGACAAATTACATTAAATGCATCCATAACTAAAAAAACAAAGGAACCCAATGATCACCCTCTTTGGACAACTTAAATCGAGTTGTCTTGAGCTTAGTAGCTGGAGGGGGTGATGACAAACAAAACCCATGTGCTCAATTTGTCCACCACTATCTGCAAATACCATAACCACCAACTTGCCTTGTGTTTTTGTGCAATATTGGGTGCCAGAACAAGTGCCGGATCAAGTAACGGAACGAGTGTTGGATCAAGTTCCGGAACAAGTGCTGGACCAAGAAACAAGCTGCGTTTTTCCTTGTAATAGCAGAAAAACATGAATTAACTCTTGGAAACCATAAAATATGATAAATTAAACTTGATTGAATCACAAAACATGAATTATACATACCTCATGTTGATTGTATCATTTTACCATAAAATTATTCAAAAATCTCCTTTGAAAGATAAAAAATGCATATGTACATATGGAAAAAAGTGTATAATAACGTCATGAAGATGATCATATCTCAGGCCCAACATACCCCGACGATTTTGCAGGTCCCACTACAAACAAAAAGAAGTCATCCCTTGAAACTAGGCTTGCTGAGGAGGGTCGGCTTTAGAAGCCTCTCCTTCTTGTTGTGTAGGCTTAGCCTTGTGCCTCTTATGTTGCTTTAATTGTGCTCTTAAGATGTGGTTAGATTGGGTCATCCCATCAACCACCCACTGAAGGGAGTTCACTTTTTCCTGAAGGACTGCATTGTCATGATGAAGATGTGCATCTATTGTCTTCCTCTCCTCCAATTGTTGGATAAGCTGATGGTTTTCCCTTTATAGCTCCTCTATAGTTGGGGCAAAATTAGTGATCTCCGAGGAAGGCTTAGGTCCTTTGAGAGATGTGGTCAATTTATCAATATTAGGATCAAGAGTGGGCATGGGTGAAGTAGGTGTGATGGGAGATCAGAAAGGTGAGGTAGGTTCTGATTTTGTTTTCCTTAGTGGTTGTAATCCATCTGCAGAGACTTCTCTAGGTTGTTTATGAGGGCTCTCAAGGTCGAAGGATACTTGGATAGGATCCGAAGTAGGTGGAGGCTTGGCATAAGGCTTGGTTCTTATGTTCCGGGTACTCTTCCAAAAAGGTCCCTTACCAAATCGGTTGGCTCCTCTCTTGTTTATGGGAATGATGGGAAAGTCTTGCTACATTACTTCTTGGGGCTTCTTAGGTGTAGGATCAAGAGAAAATGAAGGCATTGGGGGGTCAACAATAGGATTCTTTTGGTCTTTTGGTATTTTGGTCTTTGTATTTTTTCGGCAAAGAGGGAGTTTGTGCAAGGGAGTTTGGAGTGTTTGGAGAGTGAGGCTTGGATGGAGAGATAGTTTTTAGGTTAAGTGGTTTTTTTCCAGTCTTAACTGTCAAGTGAGGATTTGAAAATTGGTAGATAAAGGCATCCCAACTTTACCCCTACTTCTCTAGTTCGGTAAGAATGAGGAGTTTGATCAAACCATGGTGGAAGAGACTATTGTGGGGGTTGGTCACATTTTTCCTCACTTGAGAGGACATTTTCTCCAAGATTTTGAGAAAATAAAAAAGGAAGTTTAAAGGTTTATTGAACAGAACATGAGCCAACAATCTAAAGTGAGAAGCTTTGAAGGTGGAGTATCTACCTTCGCATGTAATTAACTTTGTGATAATGATGAGGAGATTGAACAACTCTGGCTTTATCCACTCCTTAGCATACCCTTTCGCTCCTGAAATGCTCTTGAATTCGGGCTTAAACACCCTGTTGTAACTTGAGCGTGACAATTGATGATTCTTGAACCACCTATCTCTCATTCTTGGAAGTTTTTTTGGAGCAGCAATTGACTCTTCTGTGACTGCAAAATTGAGAGACCCTACATGTGCTATCTTGCCATCAAAACCAACTGCAAATTGCATAGAAAGACCGTCATCATGGCCTTGCAAACTCAACAAAACTGGCCCCCATCTAGCACGCAAGAACACTTCCCTGCACTGTGTGAATTCTAGAATGGAAAACAAGTCTACATAGGAGGAGGGTTCGTATCGCTTGGGAATTGTGACAGAGTTTGAATTCACTAAGCAAGGGAAAAAATGAGCCACACAGAGACATGAATTGGGCATGGTTTGAGTGCAATTGGAACAAAGGGAGAATTTTACCAAGAAAGGGTGCAAATAGGCCAAGAAATGGCATGGGTTTAACACAGTCTGAGTGCGATTAGAACAGAGGGAGAATTCGATAGAGGTTGGGCGTGATTCCTTAACACAGGGCAGAGAAAATGGCAAGGGTAAATGAAACAATAGAGTGCCCAACCCGATTTTGGATGCTCTTATGGTGGAGTACATTTCCCACATGTGCGCATGAGCTGCCATGTGTGGGAGATTCGAATTTGATGGCAAGCTTGGGAGCAATGGAGTGGTGCGTACTTAGATCAATGTCCAAGTCTTTTGACTTGGAAATTTGATCATAACCGTATGAAGCATCTTTTAATCAATGCCTGTAACAAATTTAATTAAATGTGATATAATTCTAGTTCCCTGGAATCTAGGATAATTACTGGTATGCAATGCAATGGCACTTCAAATGACACTTCAAACGACATTTCATCCGGCACCTCATCCGGTACTTCATCTGGTACCCCTGTGTTAAGTGCATTTTCACCTCTTTTAATGGATAACCTGCAATTTTGAAGTGTTTTTGACAACCATAGTGGTTAATGACAAGAGGCAGTGTGCTCCATGCTTACTCATTCTTCTTGTATATGACATATAGTGTCAAAACCTATAATAAACGGGTTATAGCAAGCATAAAATATGTATTGTCAAACCTACAATATGCAGCTTGTAATGGAAGATAACCAATAAAGAATGGTCTGTTAAGCATGAGTTCAGTAATGTATAGCACATAGGAGTTAAGCATTTAAAAATAACATGACTATCAATGTAATAACCTGTATAATGGTAATAATACAAAAATTCTTGCAAAGACTCCTTTCTCTAGGCAATAATCATTTGTCAGCTCATGAACCCCTCCCCCACACCTAAGTATTGTGACACCTCACAATCAAAAGTATAGGAAACTAGTCAGTATCCCCCAATAGCCGAAGATATATAGTATGTCAAGTGTAAAGATGAAATTTCACAGATTGGTTCGATGAGATAGTTAGGAGATGGCCCCACCTATAGGATAAGAGATCCTATATATAGATAAGAAGAGGTAGGCAAGAGAGTTTCAAGATAGTCTTAGAGTCATTTCCCAATGAAAAATTGATGAGATTCATTAACCTTATCTTAACCACACATACTCCAAGTCATCTTTGTCTGCAAGTAATGTCGTACATTAGGAAAAGTTTAGATTTATTATTTATTTTTGTCAAATCATCCTCGTTAGGTAGAATGCCCCGCTACCAGCAAGCCTGTTCAGTACTCCAGTGGGTTTACCTAGTCATACCACAAGATGGTACTTGCTTCCAGTAGACCTGTTTAGTATCCCATTAGGTTAGCCTCTTAAACCCTCAGAGACTAGCCCTCCATCCTTTAAGATTTTAGTATAAGATTGCTTATGCAAGAAGATGGGGGAACATCTCTGAAACACCTTTTTCTTTCTTTTCTTTTTAATTGGGATGGTATTTATGTTAGAGGATGAATTTCCGTTATATTATTAATGGTTTTCCTAATGTAAGGGGTAATTAAGCGGATGTGGCCTATCTAAAGATATGATATAATCAAGCTATTTAGTGTGTAGTGGATGGTACCATTGAGAAAGAACAGAAAGGTATCTCTAGGCTCAACTCATTGTCTTCTTTTGTAATTATTATCATGTTTCCATGACTAACTGCTAATGAGACCTCCCTATTACTCTTTGATAAAGACACTTGACTTACTTACTCAGGTTTCTTGGAAAAAACTGTATGAGAGACCTCTAGGCTTGATAGTTATGGTATCACTTCCTAATACAGTGGTGAAGAGTTTCAAGAGTAACTGCTTTAGAATGCCTTAAAAATGATAATTTTGCAAAAACATGGCTAATTACAGTAAGTCACTATTCACTTTATGCTTTAGCAGACACAAGATTCAAGTATAACAATGTTTTGATGAAAGATCCTTGAAACGATGTACTCCCAGTGAAATAATTACTTACAAAAATATCTAGAATTGCCTTATTAACAAAATACAAAAACTATTTACATATATACATTAGGAAAATCAGAAAATGTTTCAAGAACAAGGGGGGACTTCCCCATCTACTAAGGCCAATGCCTTGTCAGCTATCATGATCTGTAGAAAATCTTCTCTGGAAATGGGCTTATGATAAAACTTAAGTCAGTGTCCATTTACCACAAAGGAGACTTGTCCATCGTCAATTGTTTTAATTTTTACAGATCCATTTTCATATACAGTGTCTACCTCATAAGGGCCCAACCAACAAGTGGTAAGTTTGCCTTTGAAGGTTTTGAACCGGGAATCAAACAACAAGGCCCAATCACCAGGCTAGAAGTGTTTCTTTTTAATAAACTTGTCATGCCACATGCTCCTTTGGTTTTGGACCAATATTTTCCATTGGATGGCATCTTTCCTGATCTCATCCAATTCATTCAATTGTAGGGCTCATTGCTTTTGAGCCTCATCCAGGTTCAATCCTAATTTTGCGGCAATACGAAAGGTCCTTACTTGGAATTCTATTGGTAAAAGTACTATTTTCCCGTACACTAGCTCATAAGGAGTATGCCCAGTGGTATTTCTCCAGGTAGTTCAGTATTCCCACAAAGCCTCTAAGAGCCTATCAGCCCAATCTTAGTGATGTAAATGAACAATATTGGTCACGATGGTTTCCAAAACTTTGTTTGTGGATTCTACCTGACCATTGGCTTGCGGGTGGTATGGAGAAGATTTACAATGTTTAATCCCATATTTATCTGTTAGCTCTTTCATCAGATTGGAAGTAAATTGAGTGCCTTGTTCGGTAACAATTTCACGAGGGACACCGAAGCGGGTAAATATGTATTCATAGATGAATTCGACAAAAAACTTCTCTATGGCCCTAAATAGGGATTTTTCCTCTACCCATTTGGTGACATAGTCCGTACAAACCAAGATATAGTTCTTCCTACGGGACATGGGTGAAATTGGTCCTACAAAGTCAAGGGCCCATTTTTCGAAGCACTCTATCATAACTTGGGCCTGCAAAGGCATTTTGTCAGATGATGTAGGTCTTCCTATCCTTTGGAAACTATCACAACTTCTCACATACTTGGCAGCATCTTTGAAAATGATAGGCCAATAGTAACCTGAATGTAACACCTTTTATGTTGTATGCTTGTCAGAGAAATGGTCACCACATGGTCCATCATGACAACTTTGTAGTATTTCAGGTACCTTGTCCTCTCCGACACATCTAGGAATAATCAAATCAGGACCTGTGTGAAAAATATCATGACCAATCCAAGAGTAATTAGAACTATTTGTAATAATTTTCCACTTTTCATGAGGTGACAAATGAGACGGTAATTTCCTAGTAGCCAGATAGTTTTCAATATCCGCAAGCCATGGGGTATTGATAGAAAGGGCAAAGAGATGCTCATCTGGGAAACTATCATCTACATGGATATCATCATCCCCATTCTTTATGCGGGAAAGAAAGTTAGATGCTACATTATCCTTTCCAGGTCAGTCAAGTACAGTAATATTAAATTCATGCAATAACAAGAGCCACCTATTCACTCGGCCATTAGTTATAGGTTTATACCCATCCTGAAGATGGAAATTATTGACAACTGCATTTGCACCCAATATTTGGTAGGTGGTGGTGAAGTCAAGGTCTGTCTCATAGAGTTGGGGCCATATAGAGGTATCATGGTCACAAGAGTCTAGTACTGTGGTGAGTTCCGCGATTGGTGGTCTGCTGAGGCAATCGGCGATGCAATTGGTGCTTCCTATTTTATACTTGATGTTGAGGTGGAATTGCTGCAAGTATGTGGACCACTTTTGATGGTGGTCATTCTACAATTTTCCCTGTGTCTGCATGAACTACAGTGGCTTATGATCAGTGTGGATGACTGTCTCCTTCCCAAGAATGTAATGTCTCCATTGGCAACAGGCTTGCACAATGGAGTACATTTCATTGTTGTAAGTAGGGTACTTACAGACAGTATCTGATAGTGTCTCACTACGATAGGCCATAGGGTGGCTGTGTTGAGTGAGAACGATGCCCACAACATAGTTTGAAGCATTTTTCTCGATCTCGAAGGGACGTTGCAGGTCTGGTAGTGAAAGTACTGGGGCCGAGCAGAAGTGCTACTTCAAATCATTGAATGCTTGTTGTTGGGACCGGCCCCAAGAAAATTTCACCTTACCACCACCCCTGTTTATTTGGCTGAGGGCCCATGCAATATGGGAGAATCCTAGCATGAACCTACGATAGAAACTGGTAAGGCCCAAGAAGCTCTGAAGCTCAGTGAGTGTGGTTGGGGCTGGCCAGTCACAGATGACTTGGATCTTGGCTAGATCCACATGTGCACCATGTTGATTAATGATGTATCCCAGGTAATGGACCCTGTGCATGCCAAAGGAGAATTTTTCCAAGTTGGCGTATAGCTTGTGCTTCTGTAGGGTGTGCATAACCCGCTGAATATGTTGCAAGTGTTCAACCTAAGTCTTGCTGAAAATTAGAATGTCATCCAGATATACCACTACAAACGTATTGGTGAATGGTCGCATGATATCATCCATCATCCTCATGAAAGTGGTTGGATCATTTGTCAAACCAAAGGGCATGACCAACCATTCAAAAAGGCCTTCCTTTGAGTTGAAAGTGGTCTTCCATACATCTGTCTATTCTATCGGGACCTGGTGGTAGCCAGACTTCAGATCAATCTTACTGAAGTATTTGGTCTGCATAAGGTGATCAAGGAGGTCGTCAATTTAGGGAATCAGGTACCGATTTCTGACTGTGATTTTATTCAGAGCCTGGTAGTCAATACAGAGTCGTCAGGTTCTATCCTTCTTCTGTACCATCACGATTGTGTTCCCACAAGGTCATGAGTTGGGATGGATGTTCCCCTTATGGAGCAACTCTTGGATCTGTCACTTGATCTCCTCATTCTCTAAGAAAAAGTGACGATAGAATGGCCCATTGGAAAGCGGTGCATCGAGGGTCAGATCGATGGGGTGCTTGACATGGCAGTGAAGAGGTACCCCTATAGGTGAGGAGAAGATATATGAGTATTCTTCCACGACCTTATCTACTTTCTTCTGCTATGTGGAGAGGTTGGCCACAGAGACCCTAGATGTGGCTGTGATATTTATTTTATTCTGAGAGTGAATCACGAAGAAGACAAAATTCCCCGTCTGAGAGATGACCTTCCTGCATTTCTTAGCAGAGATCAAGGAAATAGCACTAGGTGGGACTGCCTCGAGTATCCTGTACACTTTCCTGTTCAAAGTAATAATAACACTACGAGGCCTAGACTCATATACAACATGATGTTTCCATAAATAAGGTTGGCCCAAAAGAACATCACAACCTCGAGAGGAGAAACATCACACAATACCTCGTCTTTGAAGATCTTGATTCCATACGACAGTCAACACTGTTGGCTGATGCAAAGATCGCTTCCTTGGTGGAGCCATCCAATGGTGTAGGGTTGTGGGTGTGGTGTTGTTGGCAGGGCCAGCCGCTTGACGACCTCTACTGAGATGAGGTTCTTCTGGCTACCACTATCAACGATGAAGTGCAGTGGGGTGCCTTTTACCCACATCTGTGAATGTAAGAGGTGCTCTCCTTCTTCTGGCTCGTTTGGTTCACTAGGCTGGAGCTTGGTGGTAGCAATGGTGGCACTAGGTTCTATGTCAATGATCTGTCTTCCCCTTTCTAGTTCTGGCTCAGAGTCAAAATACGCATCTGATTCAGAGGATTTCACTTCGGCCACCAACAACTGCTTTGAGCGATAGTCAACAGTGTTATGCCAAGGGCTCTTATGGAGGTCGCACCACTTCCCAGTGAATTTCTTTGTATTTCCAGTGTCCTTCTTTGCTTGTGGCTTGGAATAGTTTTCCTGATACTATCCATATTTTATCTGTCCTTTATTATGTGGGTTGGGGCCTCCATTTCCTGGCTTTTGTTGTGAGGGGTTCCCAGGCCCAAATAGTCGTGTCTTTTGTTTGAGCTTCTGCTTGATTTTGATGACATAGTTGTAGGTTGTGCCCAAGGATGAGATGTCCAGAAATTCTATTTTGGTCTGGATGTATCTATGTAGAGCACCACGATACTTGAGAAACATATGTCACTCTGAATCTTTGATACCTAGATTGGTTCGCAAGGTATGGAAGATATTTGTGAAATCAGGCACTGCTTAGTCTCTTTCTTGCTGCAGTGTGGTTCATTTGGTATACAGGTCATCATAACTCCCGACATGGTAGTATTTTTCCTTAATAACATCCCTGAAGGATTCCTAGGTGGCTATGAATAAAAATAATGAGGGTTCCTCTATTTCCTTTTGCTCACAGAACGTTTCCCACCAATCTTTGACATGGGGAATGAATTTGAGGAGTGCAAAAGTAATCTTTTCTCTATTCGAAAAGTTATGGACAGAAAAATACCCTTCTAGTAGATTCAACCACTTGTCTACAGTATCTGCGTCTATCTAACCTTTAAATATAGGAATATCGAAGTTTATTTGTACCTTGAAGGGAGTGGAACCTCCGTTTCAAGAAGATGCGTCACCTGTTGGTAGCCGCCGAAGGATTTGCGAGAAACTATTGATCATCTCGTTCCTTTTTTGCATGAGGGCTTCCTCAATCAAAAATTTGAAAGGATATCCTATCCTGTCATATTTATTTTCTCTTTCCATGAGAGGTCGCTTGGGCATGCGAGAGATTTTGTACTCAAGAGAAACAAGCTCGAGACCCAAGTCTTTGTACTCTGACCTCGTTGGGGACATGCATTAGGATGAAAAGGATCAAACCGCTCTGATACCACTAATCCAGATTTTATGAGAAGAACAAAATGAATATAGATTATTAATAGGTGCTTAACACAAAATAATAGAGATACAGTAAAACTAGTTTTCTATTCAATAAAGAAATAAGCTAGAAACTGTAAAATGCAGTGGAAACAAGCTTGCTGGAATGGTGGCGGCTTATCTCTGAGAAGAGATGTGAGGACTGCGCTCATTCATAAGAAGATGATTAAAATGAGGCTCTCAAGGCCTTTTTACAATAAACAAGAGTTTGCTGAACATCCAAAAACCTAACCCTAGGAGATGAAGTGCCAAAAGTCAAGTGGGCCTCGTTTGGGTAAGTCAATACATCAACTTCCCAGGGTCGTAACGTTTTCATACCATCTCTGTTTTAGGTGTATGATAGCCCATTGGAAATATCTATACAAGGACTACAATAGTTGCACAAAATGTCATGATGAAAATTTTCACCGCAACATACCCCAAAAAATGTCATTTAGGGCCTCAAAACAACTCCAGAAGTTCAGGACCCGAAAAACTGCTAAAAATAGTAAATTATCAAAATTGCCAGAAAGTTGTTTTGAGCCAGCTAGAAAAGGTGGGTGGCCACCGATATCCACTTGGATCAGAATTCCCCTCATATTTCAACCACATCTTAGTCCTTAGGAGTACCTCAACAAGTTAATCTTCCACCCTACCCTGAAAGACTATTATAGAAGAAACCTGACCCACCCTTTCACAAAGACATAGAGGATGAGTTACAAAACGTATGTGTAAAAATACCTCTGCTACAAGCCATCAAGGATATTTCCATATATGCAAAATCATAAGGGATATTTTCCTTAAGAAACCAGGAAGGAAGAAAAAGGAACCTCCCCTTATTCATGTGGTAGGACAATTATCTGAATTTATTTTTGAAATGGCATATAAATATAATGACCTTGGAAACCCAGTAGTCACTGTTGAAATTAATGGTATTTCCTTACCGAACACACTCATTGATTTGGGTGCAACAATTAATGTAGTGCCTTTTGACACTATGCAAAAAATCCAAATCAACCAGTTAATACCAACCCAAACCATGATAGAGCTGGTAGATAAGTTAGTCATTAGCCCTGTAGGAAGTTTAGATGATGTCACAATCACACTCACTTCTTCGGAGTATCCAATAGAATTTCTAGTCATCTATTCTAAATCATTCTCCAAACTGGGACACCCAGTGGTTCTTGGCTACCCTTGGTTGGCCACAACAAATTCCTTTATCAGTTGTCGGTCTGGCGAGATAACTATATCCAATGGCACACATATCCAAAAGCTTGTCCTCTTCCCCCTTGCCCAACCGACACAAGAGATACCTGTTTGGCTTGAAAACCCTTATGGAGAGGAAGATTGCATCAGACCCCTGTTAACACTTGAACAAGTAAGAGGAATGCAAGAACAATCAGATGAACAAGTCTTAAGCCTATTTTTGGCTAACACAAACTGCATTGAATATCCTAGGTCTTTTGCAAAATTGTCACATATTTTCAGTTCTGAATTTCAACAAACTTAGCACCCTGATATCACCCAATTATATAATTTATCACCAGCTTCCTCAGAGAAGGAAGAAAGCACTAAACTTTTTGAGATTAGCCCATGAAAACCTTTGTATATCAACTCTAGTTTGGAACTAGAACAAAAGACAAAAGTAATTGAAATGCTCCAAAGAAAATTTGATGCCTTTTCATCGGATTATGCAGACATGAAAGGCATTCACCCTGACACATTCACACATCATATCTACACTAATGACCAAATCAAACCAATTAGATAGCCTCAGAGAAGGATGAATCCATCCCCCAAAGATATTGTAAAAGAGGAATTGCAAAAACTCCTTCAATCCAACCTCAGATACCCCATTTTAGATAGTCAATGGGTGTCTCCACTTGTCATAGTTCCCAAGAAAAACCGTAAGTAGATAATATGTGTAGACGTTAGGGAGTTGAACAAAGCCACCCATAGGGATTATTTTCCCTTACCATTTATCAATCAGGTGTTGGATACCTTGTCTAGAAAGAAGTATTACTCATTCCTAGATGGGTTTAGTGGTTATAGCCAAATACAAATAGCACCCGAAGACCAGAAAAAGGCCACTTTCACCTACCCATGGGGAACCTATGCTTATAGGGTTCTTCATTTTAGAATTTGTAATGCCCTAGCCACCTTCCAAAGGGATCTCCTAGCCATTTTATCTAACTCAACCAATGATTGTGTAGAAGTCTACATGGATGATTTTACAGTCCATGGAGATGACTTCCAGGAATCTTTGACTAGTCTAGAAAACGTCTCGATTAGGTGTAAGGAAACTAATCTTTCCCTAAGTAATGAAAAGTAAAAAATGATGCTCATTGAAGGTATTGTTTTGGGACATCACATCTTTGGTTTTGGAATGAGAGTTGATCCCGCAAAGATTCATATTATCACACAAATAAGAATACATTCCTCACAAAAGGAAGTTCACATATTTTTAGGGCATGATGGCTACTATAGAAGATTCATTCCAAATTTTACAAGATTAGCTTTCCCTTATTTAAGTTATTATCTAAAGAATATGAATTTAATTGGAATGATGAATGCCAAGTATCTTTTGAAATTCTAAAACATAAATTGTCAAGTACCCTTGTATTAAGAGGACCAAATTGGTACCTTCCTTTTCATATCTGTACCGATGCCTCATACACAACCCTGGGGGTAGTTCTTGGACAAAGGGAAAATCAAATGCCTTATGCTATTTACTTTGTTAGTAAAAACCTTTCCCCAACATAAGTTAATTATACAGTCACACAAAAATAATTGTTAGTTGTAGTCCATGCTATCAATAAATTTAGACACTATATTACAGGATATCAAGCTTTTGTACACACTGATCATTCAGCTATCAAATTCTTAATGAACAAACCTGTGACAAACCCTAGAGTTACAAGATGACTGTTACTATTAAAAGAGTTTAATATCAATATTATTGATAGACCTGGTAAGGATAATCTTGTGACTGATTTATTATCTAAAATGATTCATCTGGGAGAGAATGCACCAGTAGAGGATAACTTCCCTGATGAAAATTTCTTTTCTATTTCTACATTTACCCATTGGTATGCAGATGTAGCTAACTATCTTGTGACAGGGAATATGCCTCAGAAATTGTCTCCTAGAGAAAAACAAAAAGTATTCATCTAAGTGAAAACTATATGTGGCATGATGATTTCCTTTATAAATCATGACCCGATTTGGTAATTAGGATATGTGTAAAGGAAGATGAGATCCATGATATTCTACAAGCCTTCCATGATGGTGCTTGTGGAGGCTACTTTGCCGACAAGAGGACTGCTTATAAAGTTATGCAATTTAGTTATTATTGGCCTAATATTTTCAAAGATGCTAGAACTTATGTATCCAATTATGATGAATGCCAATGAATGGGTAAGCCTAATGCACAAGACCAAATGCCACTTCAAGCCCAAGTAGTCATTTAACCTTTCAAAAAATGGGCATTAGACTTTGTAGGACCCATAAATGTTGCATCTAAAAAGAAAAATTACATACTTGTATGAACTGACTATGTGACTAAGTGGGTTGAAGAAAAATCTTTACCAGCTGCAAGTGAACAATCAGTAGTAGATTTCCTTTTTAATGACATTTTTACTAGATTTGTTGTACCTTGAGAAATTTTGATTGATCAGGGGACTCAATTTACATCTAATATAGTCAAAGATGTTACAAAACAATACCAAATCAACCACAGGAAATCTACACCCTATCATCCACAGGCGAATGGGCAACTAGAATCTACCAACAAAGTCATTGAGTACATTCTTACTAAAAGTACAATAAAACTACACCACAAGGATTGGGTTGACAGATTACTAGAAGCCTTATGGGCTTATAGAATCACTTGGAGGAATACAACAGGACATACACCTTACAAGTTGGTGTACAGAAAGTAGGTGCTTCTCCCCATAGAATTCCAGATCAAAACCTTCAAGACTGTTGTACAAGTTGCCATGAAGTTATATGAAGCCCAACAATGATGGATATTGCAAATTAATGAGATGGATGAAATCATGTAAGAATCACTTCAAAGAGCCACCCTTATTCAAGAGTAGAGAACAAAATGGCATGACAAGTATCTCAGAAAGAAAAATTTTCAACCGAGATATTGGGCCTTGTTGTATGACAACAGGTTCAAGAACTTCAAAGGCAAGTTAACTACTCGTTGGTTGGGACCTTACGAGATTTAAACTATCTATGATAATGGTTCAATCACGATAAATACAATTGACGAACATTAGACACCCCTACTCATGGATGGGCACCGATTAAGAATTTATAAAAAACCCTTGTCAAAAGAAGAATTTCTGACACATGTGCTACATAATTCAGATATGTAGGTAATCAGTAAGGAAGGAGATCTTCCTACTGATCCACATTGATTGATTAATTTACTTTTAAAATTTTTTGTACATATGTGTGTGGAGTGTGTTTTGTTAATAAGATGAAGGTAACAATGGATTCACACCTCCTTTGTTTTACTTTCGCATTTTATTTTGTTAGTAGATTTCTATAATTTATTTGATCTTTCATGAACTTGCTAAAATATCAGTTTGTAAGCATCAACAATACTTTGTT
>JASDQU010502963.1:38349-59205 GCA_032191745.1 Picea mariana | reverse complement strand
AGGCAAAATCGTAAGTGAATAAGTTATGATGATGAGAAATCTATAGCTAACTAGTGCAAGCCTCTAAGCCATAAAGAAAACATGGGTGCCTAATAAGCATGTAGTTACACACCCTAAGATTTGTTATCTTAAAATTTTGTATGAACCTAATTATCAAAAACAACATGATAAAATTAACCAAATATGGAATCATAGCACAACTATCAAGTATATTAATGATGATGAGTTACATAATATATATAAGATATTATTAAAACTTCCAATAACTCTAAATACATTTATATACAGTGATTATTATGCCCACGTGTATAACAATAACATTATTAACCTCTTATATATACTAGTTCTCACTCATTTCCCATGTAGGAACAATGCTAGGTTGATCTACTATTTACTTATACATTTAAACCCTTATATTGATTAGAGTGCAATAACATACCCATGTTATAGTCATAACATAGTACCCCCCCTTCCAAAAAACTTTGTAGTTGGGGGTTTTACATAAGATGAAACCAAGTAATAAGATCGGCTCATATTTTGTCTCACTTGATGTCATTCTTGATTATCCATCCATCCATATTTGATCCTTATTGGTATCAATCCTTGGTGGTTTGATATCACATGGTTTGTTTTTCTTCATTCTGTGCATATTTATAAGTTTGTTGACTTATTGTAGTTGTTAATCTTTGATAATATTTTGTCACATAATCATTCTTCAACTTCTAATTCCATGAATGCTATTGATTCTACCATATACTTGTTTAGAAGTGAGGATGTCATTTGCACTTTTGTTGTAAATTTTGATAGATAAAAGATAAACCCTTAACTCGAGAATAGCCAAATACATCCACAAAAATAAACACAAGAATTTGGAAACAACCCTTAAGGTAGCTCTTGGGTATTTATTCATATGCTTTTGTAACACCATCAAATACTCCTTATGGAAGGAATCACTCCATAAGACATGCTTGCTATAATACAATACTCAACATCCAACATACCTCAATATAATGATACTTGTGTATATATACTTTCTCACAAGTATACCTTGGGGTCCATGCTAACTATCCCTTATTATTATAGTATTTCCTCTAATTGCATAGTGGGCATATTCCATGAGTATGACCCATTGCATTTATTATTCCCTTAGGTACCTTTGTAGGTACCCCATATTATCCTCCCTAGGTACATCACATTCCACCCCCCTTTGCATGTTTCATCCTCAAAACATGGGAGGAAGCCATATGATATGATCTATTAACCAATGTAGTCAACTAGTACCAAACACGAACACTCATCCATCTAAGTGAAATGTGGACATGGGGTCCAACTACTTCCTGTCCACCTCGATCTTGATTCTAGTTTCTCTTTTAGTTCCATATTGTTGATGTGTTATTTGATATCTCCTTGCATTGCTTTTAGTCATCCATGTACATCTAGGCTGATGCCTTTTTGGTTCCATGTTGGTCCAAAGTAAGTTTGTTGATTATAACATTGCCTTGATGATTGTTATTTTGTAGGGTGGTGTGGGTGGCGATATACAAAAACCTTAGGTATTGGATCTTTGGTCTTTGACTCTTCAACATGGGGTTCCTTTGAATCAAGTATCCCATTATATTCTCCTTCATGTTTATGCCCTTCCTAGGGATTTTCTTCATGTGCTTCTATATTCTCTTCTAATTCAACCTTGAACTATTCATCTGATGTGACAATATGTACTACTATTACTATCCCTGTAAAAAATTCTTATGTGCCACATTGATCCCTTCTTGTTTAGTATGAGAAATATCTTACATTGTAATTTTTGCACATTAATATTAATTGTATCAATTGAGTCCATCCAAGGTTATCCAAGAACCATATCCACATCATCCATATGTATGGCATAAAAATCAGGATGCAAAACATATTTAGCTATAATAATCCAAATCCTTAAAAATGTGAACATTCTCACCCTCAACTTGTGTGCTATGGATATGATTTGTTGGGACTTGTAATCTTTTAGCCAAGTCAACATTGATGAAATTATGCTTGCTACCAAGGTTTATATAAATAATGACCTTCTCTTGTTGAATACATCCATGAACCTGTAGTGAGAATCCACCACTTGAAAATAAACACTTAATGATTTATTTATCCTCTCCATACGATGAGACCATTTGCTCATATGCTTCATCCAAAAGCACCTTCATCGTGTCATAGTTAAGCAACTCCCACCATATGGAAACATATTCTCTTAAAATGCAGTGTAAGTAAGCTCTCCATCTTTCTTTCCGTTCTAACTTTTTCATATGTATATATTATTCAATACTAAGACCATCCTCTTGTCCTACTAAAATCAACTTGCTTGCTACAATCCAAAAATAGAACTAGGGGGTTGAAGAAATAATTGACTTTTCAATGGAGCTCATTTGTGCAGCTATGGTTTTGAGTTCGAAAGCTTGAAATGATCATAACTCCCTCAATATTGTTTAGAATATCTATTATGACCACAATTATGAAATGCCACAATCATTCTACATCTACTAGCATTGGTTTCATGGAAATCTACTAAATCTATCAAAATATCTCTACTATGCAATTTGCATCGTTGTTATAGGAAAAAACCTAAAATAGTTGAATTTATATTAGGGATATCTTCACTTTTCAGACTCCAATTTGGATGATTTTTTTTTTTTTACTTGGTTATTTTTTCAAGAGGAACTCATATCTACAACTAGTTTCTTTAGATTCTGCATAGAGAGTTTTAGAAATGGATTTGAATAACGCCATCCTTTTTTTCTTTGAAAAATATGCAAAAAGAAAAAAGAAAAAAAGTTCTTCCACTTTTTTGCCCAAGAAATAGCTCCAATACCACTTGTACTAAACCTTGGTAGATAAACTATAAAACCCCTTAGATTCAAAATAACAAAATGCATCCACACATTAGATAACATAAGAATATAGAGAGAACCCTTAAGGTAGTTGTTGACAGGGTTGGATGACACTTTGCAATGAGTAGGGATTCTCCCCAATAAAAGGTCCCAATTACACCTTACACTATTTGGAATAGGGAATCAATATGGTTTATGTTTTGATGACCTTTAGATGATTTTTTTTTTTTTTAATAGTTGTATCCTAGTCCACCATTTAGGTATTTTTTAAATGCAATAAATGAGATGGAGCTAATCTAATATGCAAAGTGCAGAATGATGCCGAGGATAACTTACAAAATTGTTGAGGTAAATATAACACCAAATATATTGTTGCTTTAAACCTTTAGTAAAAGGTTACTCAAGAAAATAAAAGCAATAATTTAAATAATTAGTTGCATTACATAATGTCTAGTAATTATTAGTTGACTACATTAACATGCTTAATGATACAGACAAATAATTTGTGAGATAAACTAAATAAAAAAGGTTGTTGATAAGTGAGAAAAGTATACAATGTAAAAGATAATGCTTATAACATTCCAAAATTCAATAAATTAGAAGAAAAAGCTCCACAAACCACATGTTTCAAAACTTAAGTCTGTCTCCAAATAGCTTGGCTAGTGGTGACTTCTCATTCATTAACATTTCATAGAAGAGTCTACAAAGATGAACAAGCAAAAAACCCTTTATAATTCAAAATTAGCGTACTTATGGAAAATATGAAGGAGAGGGAAAATCATTTGTTTAGATGCATCTAGTGGAATGTTTGTTTCCCCTTCCTCTCTATTGGGTTTCTCAAGAAAATTGTCATTTTCTTTCACTTGGGGAGTTGACCCTCTTTGTATGTTAGAATCCTCTTCTCTATAATACTATCCCACATGGCTTGAGGAAGGCTCACCCTTTTCTCTTTTCCATCCGAGGTAATGAAGCTCTAATGAATGTAACTTCCCTTGTAGGAGCTTCAACAAAATTTTGAATGGTTGTTTCATTAAAATCAGATAGGGAGTTGATGTTTTTTTGCTTGATCTTATATAATCTTATGGGCTCTTAGATACCTTCTCTTGTGGAAAAAATTTGACCTTTGGCCCAAAATATGGTAAATGGAAATTATTAGCCATATTCTCTATAACCCGCCATAACATAGCACCATCTATTACTTCATGAGTAAATCCATTGAGAATAATGTAAGCTCACTATTTCTAGTATCTCAAACCAAAGTCCATCTCTTTGAATGTTTTAGGTGTTAAAATAGTAATTCCCATGGGAACTTCCTCTAAAGAGGATTGTCAGTGATTAACCTTATTAAATTGAAATTAAGCTTGCTAATAAGAAATCTCCCATGCTTGGATATGAGTCATGACACCAACAATATATTGACCATGAGCTTGCACATGTATGGCTTTTTCATAAGGCTCTCTTTGAACATTATTCAATTCATCTTGTATCATGAAAGCATAATAAATAAAAATTGTAGGTTGCTACCTGCTAGATTTATAATAGTTAACTTGATTCTCCAACAAGGTAATTTTTCTTTCATACTCCCTCGTCGTTTTTTCTACATTTACAACTTTATTTAAATTTGCTTTGGGAAATGTCTAATCCAATAGAGGAAAATGAAACTAAACTTAGCTTTCTTGTGTCCATCACCACAATTTCAGTGGTGAGTATTACTTTAGATTCCAAGCTGATTTTTCTTCCTTTGTGCTTTTGTAATTTTATTACTTGCTTCCTCTATTTTTCAAATGGGAACAATTATAAATCAACAACTTCATCTATAGGAATTGGAATCGGGTCATCACCTCCTATAACCATGCCTAAACCAAAATTGTTGGCAAAAGTTTGAGTGGTGAAAATTTATTCCATTTGCGTTGGGTATAGTTTCTATGTGATGTCTTCATAAGTTTACTATATCAACTCATTCCCTTCTTGCGTGACTTCCATTGATTTAGTGTTATCTAAATTCTTCTTCTCTAGTTCTTCTTTAATTTTCCTATGTTCTTCATATTTTTTCTTAGCTTCTTTTCTTGCTAATTCCTTAGCCTCTACATAATCTTTTCCCTTCATCTCCTCTTTTGCCTTCTTGTTTGACAATTCAGCTCTAGATTTAGCATTTGCTTCCCTTTTCTTTGTAGATTATTCTTTCTTGGCAACGTTCTCTTGTGCTTGTTCTTTTCTTTTTTCCTCAACTTTTGCCTTGAAATTTTCTAATGCTTCTAACCTTCTCTTTTCTTTTTCCTACCTTTTTTTCTTGAAGGGATTATCTCTAAACAACATCCCTTGCAACTTATTCATTGTTTCTTTCTCCTCAACAATCAATTGCAAATTATTCAAAACTTCTGCATAGGTCAATGCTCTCTTGGGAGGGTTCTCAACCTCATTCTCTTAATGATGGTAAGTGAAAGATATCCTCAACTCTAATCTATGTTTTGCAGCAATCCCTAGGGAATCATGCATCTGAGATATTTTCAAATTGAAATGATATTCCTCAATATTTTCTCCTTCCATCTCGGCCCAAGTGGAATTTGTTAGCATGTACATGCCTATATATAGTGGATAGCTCGAGCATAACTTCTTTTGGTGTTTGATTAAGTAGGTGTTAAATCCATGCAGAGCTATATGATACTCTATCTCTTGAATGACCATCCTATTTGGAACATATGAGGGAAGTGTGTGAAGTTCTTGTGTGGCACCATAAGTTCTTATATATGTAGAGTGTTCTTCCAAATACTAATCTCCAATGGTTTTCAACACCACTATTGCTTCTAGAGATATTCTTGGGCAAAGATTGTAGAAAATGAGTTCGTATAGTGGTTCCAGGAAACTATCACAGATAAGTGCATATTGAAATTGGTACTTGTTCTTCCATAAATATATTCATTAAACATGGATAGGAAGTTGGTATAGAGACCAATACCACCCTAAACCCATGAATGTATTAGAAGCACATATTACATCTAACAGGTAGGAGGACATGTAGAATTATGTGGATCCTAAGGAAACACCTAGTTGAGCTCTACTAATGGCTTCTACAAGGGAATTAGAAAGGATAGTGGTCGAGTTGAAAATTATGCCTCCCTCAGTAGTTTCATGCATAATTGGTACCCAACCTATCTTCACATGAGTTGAATCCTTTTCACCAAAGATTCTGCTATTAATTGAGTTTCCCACATGTATCATGAGTCATGACATGAGGTGTGTGTTTGGGAAAGGTTTACTTCTTAAGGCTTTGAAAGTTCTCCCTTCCTCATACCACTTAGCTAGGATGTCATAGCAATTATGTTCACATATGAAAACTTTCATCTAGTCCTTGGTAAAATGAATTTCAACATTTAATAATTTATAATAAGATTCAAAATTAGTTGCCGTGAAGGTTCAGTGCATCTTCCTCAATCATTAAGAATTCTTGACATTTATATGTTGAATCGAGTACCTAAATTATTTTTGCATAAGGCATCGCTGGAGATCTAGTTACTACAAGGCGTATGAGGGATTCTTTTAAATTTGTGCCATAGAGAGCTCTTATTCTCCCCTTTCATATAAGTCTTCATCATCCTTGAGCCCTTCCCTATTTTCAATTAGTCAAAACAGTTCATTATACTCGTGGGCTCCATCAAAACTAGTGGTGTATGAGGTATCTACATAAATGGAAAGTTTATCATCTCTAGTAGCCCAGGTTTCCATGAATGGTTGCTTACCTCTAGCGCACTTATTTTCCCTTTTACCTGATGACTATGCAGTGGCAGGGATGTGTTTTCTTGCTAGTGTTTTTCCCATTATAAACCCCATATAACCCTTTGGTTGTCCTATGGTTGATCTCTCCTGCCACCTTCCCTTTTCTTGTCAAGTACCTTTTAGAAACCCTATGGAAATCCCTATAGGTTAGCACAACACAAAAATAGGGCATGTAGGGTTTAGTTGAAAAATTGCATTAAAATGCATGAACAACTAATATTTTGTTAATTCACAATGGAAACCAATTTTAGATATGGAAACGTTGATACTACCCTAAGTTGCATGCCATTGTATCACAACTTTTAATTCAACTGGGAATTACATTTTAAACTTGGATTTCTCAATGATTAATATGTAGGGAAAAATCAAAGAAATCAAGGATTCATGCAAATGCTAACTAAATTCAAAATAAGTAAAGTTTGAATGCACATATATGCCACTACTAGATAAACAATTAAACAACCATCTATCTCGAGAAGTTGCTAATCAAACGATAGCATTTCAAAATTAAGTATTTGGTTCGCAAATTTGATAGACATGGGGCCTTTCTTGAGTTGTGACGCTCTTGGGTTTGGCTGGCTATTTTAAGCATTATGACGGAGAGTTTGATCGCCACTTTAAGGCATAAACTATTAAAAAATGAGCTTTTGTGTTCACTTTCGAACTTTTAAATCAAAATACCAAGTGCAAGATGCATTTATTCATAAATTTGAAAGGGTGGTAATTTTGAGTTGTGGCACCATCAAATCAGGATAAGATATGACATGTATTAAAGAAGCATTAATGCAGAGTAAATTGTACACATTAAGTATATAATTTAAATTTTGAAAATTAGGTCACATGTGTGAGAAGCCTGAAATCAAATGGGGAATGCTTTGTGAATTGGGACCTATTTGAAAATCAAGACCCCTCATCACCATTGTTAAGTGAGAGTAGGCCCAATTTTTAAATCGAGATCGATCCCAAAATTGGGGAACAAGTTCATGTGGAGGAGACCTAACTTGGTCATCGGGTCCAATTGATAAATGAAGACCCCTTATCACCAACATTTGTAAATGAAATCCCTGATCACATTAAAATTTTAAAAATGGATTCACATGTGTGAAAAGTATGGAAAGAAGTCACACGTGCAAAAAAATGTTTTCTCACATGAAAAGAATATGGAATATGATTCCACATGTGTGAAAATAGAGTTGCGAGAAAGAAAACCACTTGACAAATCAGGACCCTGCGACACTACATTTGTAAAGTAAAGGCTTGATTTAGACATTAGAACCAATCATTGAATCAATACTCATCCACAATAAGTTAGTAATTGAATGGCCTAGTTTTGGAGTTTTGGCCCAATCACCGACAAATGATTTTCAAAGGGGATTGTTGAATAAGTTTTGAAAAGGGGATTGTTGAAAGGAGAAATTTCCATCAAATGTGTTTGAAATTCCTACAATCCATACAGTGTGACTAGTGGTGAGAGGACCCGATCTCGAAACCATGGTCGATTACCGGATTGGTAACTAGGTGAAAAGGAGGCTCGATTTGGACATTGGGGTTGGTTGGAAAATCAGGCTTTTGAAAAGGTTTTGACTTAGTCAAATTTAAAATATTTTGAACTTGGAGAAGAAATTTAAATAGTTCAAAGAGTAAGGAGGGAGTGATTAGGAAATTGAGATCAATTCCAAAATCAGGGCTTGTCCACACCACTATTCATGAAAGGAAGGTTTGATTTGGAAATTGGGACAATTCCCAAATCGAGGGCATGATCAAGTTGAACAAGTAAAGAAGAAGAATGATCTAAGGATCGAGTCCAGTCTAGATATCGGGAACTAAAAGAGATTGATCCAAGAAGGAAATAAACCATACTCGTCTAAGGAATAAGGCTCAGAAAAAGAACTAAAACAAAACCAAATGAGTGAAACATGAAAACCAATCTAACTTGACTATTTGAAAGAAAGAATCAATGCAACAAGGCAATAAAGAACCAAGGTCAATATGTAACCAAAAGAAAGAAGCATAGCTTGACCAATGATAAAAAAAAAAGTGGGGCCCCAAGTTTTGCCCAAAACTTAGGGGGTTGTTGAGGGATCAATAGTAGGGAAACACCATCAAATAATCCTTATGGAATGAATCACTCCATATTCCTTGCTTACTACAATACAATACTCAACATCCAACATATCTCAATACAATGACACTCGTGTGTGTATACTTTCTCGTGAGTATAAATTGGGGTCTATGCCAACTACCCCTTATTCCTATATTATTTTCTATAATTACATAGTGAGCCTATTCCATGATCACGACCTACTACATTAATTATCCCCTTGGGTACCTCCCTAAGTACTCCATATTATCCTCCTTAGGAAGATTACAACTCTCTTGTCAAGTTTCTTTTAGACTTTCCTAACAATGAGGATGTCGATATGGTTCCACTTTCAATAGTTCTCCTCTATCGTCCATGAACTTATCATCAATCTTCTTTTTTTGATACAATACCATGTACTAGCCTTTATGCTTAATATTTGGTTGCTATGTGTTTTTGAGATAACAATTTCAAATTTGGCCTTTACCACGTCAAGTTAGAGCTCAACTTATTTAAGTACTTTTCAATGACCCTCTTGTATCTTCTCTTCCTTCTCCTTCTAAAGATGAAATGCGAGGTCATCCTTCAGTTTATTTTTTCATTCTTTAAGTATTTTTCAATGACCCTCTTGTATATTCTCTTTCTTCTCCTTCTAAAGATGAAATGTGAGGTCATCCTTCAATTTATTTTTTCATTCTTTAATTATTTGCATTTTTATTTGAATTCGTGGGAATTTATGGTTTCTTCGACCTTTTTATAAATTTTCTCATCAACTCTCTTGGTCTCCTCTTCATATATGATCTTTGATTAGGCTTCTTAGAGATGTGTTTTTGCACTCTTAACTTTGCTAAGAAGGGCTTGATTACAACTACACAACATCTTTATTTGTTCATATTTCCTTTCCAAATCTTCCTTTAAATAATCTTTATCCTTCATTAACTTGCTCCCCTTTCGATGTCTTAAGTTCTCAACCTCCTTAATAAGTTTGTGATTAAGGGTATGCAACTTGGAGAACTAATCATCTCTCTTTACAAATTCTTATTTTAAATCTTCTTTGTCCTTCTGCAATTTAGATACTTTAGCAATTTTTTTCTCAAATTTCTTCATGAGATTCAATTCAACCTCTTTTAGTTCCTGTTAGGCCAGGTATGGCAGAAAACGTAACTCCACACACTTGTCTATTGCATTATCATAAATGTTTACAGATACATTTATGAGTGACAATTGGTACTCACCTTCCATCTGACTCTTCCTATCACCTACGACTCTTCATACTTACGATCATATTAACATAGGTGACACAATCCCAAGGATTATGTGTCCAACATTCCCCCCCTTAATCCGAAGGGGTGTGTGTGATTCCAATCATCACTCTGAACTTTTCAAATTTTTCTCTTCCGAGCGCTTCGGTGAAGATGTTCGTAATTTGCTCATTTATGGAACAATGTCTCAAGTGAATAGTTTTGGCCTTTACATGATATCGAATCAGGTGATACTTTGTGTTGATATGCTTAGTATGATCATGCAATATAGGATTCTTGGCCAGCTTGATTGCAGAAGTATTTTTAACTAGAAGAAGAGTATAATTCACTTATTTCTCCTGCAAATCTTCAAGTATTTTCCTGAGCCACACAATGTCCTTCATTGCTTTTGCAACTGTCACATATTCTGCCTCTTTTGTGGAATTTGTTGGAATTGATTGTTTGTGTGATCTCCAGGAGAAAATTGATGATCCAAGACTCGTGAGATAGCCTAAAGTTGACACTCCATTTTCCTTATCCCCAACAAGGTTTGAATCAGAATATCCGATCGGGTTGAAGTCATCTACCTTAGACTACCTCAGTCCAAGATCCTAAGTTCTCCTCGAGTATTTTAGAATTCTTTTTGCAGCAGACCAATGTCTTTCACAAGGCTTTTGCATGAACCTTGAAATAATCCCAACAAGTGAAATGTTTGGTCTGGTGGTAGTAAGATAGATAAGACTTCCCACAAGTTGTCTATACTTGGTTGCATCTTCACATTCATTCTCTTCTTTTGATGTGAATTTCACATTTTGTTCCATTGGATTAGAAACATGGTTACACTCAACCATGCCAAACTTGTTCAACAGTTCTCCAATGTTCTTCTTCTGGGAGATGAATATGTACTTTGGATTTTGAATCACCTCAATGCCCGAATAGTAGTGAAGATGTCCTAAATATGTCATCTTGAAGCCTTTCTTCAACTCTTTATTTATAGATGCAATGTAGTTTTCATGGTTCCCTATTATCAACAGATCACCTACATATACTACAAGTTATACAATATTTTTGCCAACTTTCTTGACAAAAAAAGTTGCATCGTCAATATTTAAATGCTTGAAATTCAATTTCAGAAGATGCCCAGTTAAATTTTCATACTGTGCTTGTGGTGCTTGTTTCAGACCATATAAGGATTTGATGAGCTTGCATACCTTCTATTCTTGTCCCTTCACAAAAAATCCTTATGGGTGACACATGAAAACATTCTCTTTCAAGTCTCCACTCAAGAAAGTAGTCTTCACATCCATTTGATGAGTTTTCCATCCATTTTGTGTTGCCATGGAAAATAGAGTACGTATGGTAGCCCATTTTGTTGTGGGGGGGAAATTCTCCTCATAATCAACACCTTCTTTCTATGCAAATAATTTTGCCATGAGCCTTGCTTTGTGCTTGTCAAGTGAACCATCTAATATGTGCTTGTTCTTGGATACCCACTTGAGGCCGATCTATTTGGTTCCAAATGGAGGATCTGCCAACTTCCATGTCCCATTCTTTATGAGAGCATCATATTCCTTCTGCATGGATTCTTTCCATTCATCATGAGAAGTGGCTTCTTTAAAGGAAGCGAGTTCAAGGTTAGTAGATAAACTCAACTCACAATCATATGAAACGTCCATGTCATCTACATCACCTGAGTTTGAATTATCTACATTACCTCCATCTTGTCTTGAGGACATTTGGTTCCTATCTTTCTGACCTCATTGGGATGAACACTTTCAAGTGTTTTTGTGAGCCATTTTGGTCGACCTTTTTAAGATGGTCTAGGTTGCTCAGCTGATTGAGATGGTGTTGAGTTCTCATCAAGCCTCAACTTTTCAATCCTCTCAATAACATCATCCAAATGAACTTCAAGTTCTGATGAAGTGGCTGGAACTTATTCATGTGTGGGAGATGGTGCCTCAAAAGGAGATTCCATAGATTGACCCAAGATAGGGATCACCACTTCAAGATGTGGAATCTCATCATCAAATTCTTGATATGTATTTACACGAGTAAATATGTCTAGATGATCAAGTTGTCTCTCAACAATTTCATGTTTCTTAGAGGATTCAAGAAAGATTACATCTCCAGAAAGGATGAATTTCTTGTTTGTTTTATTGTAAAGATGATACCTCTTGGTTGTATTTGAGTACCCCAAGAAGATGCACTTTTGACTTCTTGCATCAAGCTTGTTTCTTTGCTCCTTAGGAATCAAAGCATGGTAGGTGGAACCAAAGACCCTGAAATGCCTCACAGAAGGAATGTGGCCATACCACATTTCATAAGGAGTCTTGTTTTGAAGAGCATGAGACAAACACATGATTTTCACTTAAACTGCACATATAATTGCGTCAGCCCAAAACATCAATTTTACATTCTTAAAAAACATCATGGAATGAACCATATTTAGGAGTGTCATGTTCATTTGTTCAACTAGTCCATCTTGTTGAGGATTGTATGGAACTGTGGTTTGATGTTTGATACCATGTTCGCGAAGGTAACTTTCAAATGCATTAGATGTGTATTCTCTTCCATTATGAGTGCGAAGAGATCCAATGTGAGACTAAGCTTCATTTTGAATCCATACATGAAAGATTTTAAAAGTTTCAAAAGATTGTGATTTATCTTTCAACAAGTACACTCAACACATCCTGGTGTAATCGTCAATAAAAAAACATGATATATCTATTGTCATTTGCAAAAGGAACAAGCATAAGGCCACACAAATCAAAATGAATTAGTTCAAGTTTTCTACATGGTCTGGAAGTAGAATCATGAAATGGTTATTTGTTGTGTCTTTGATCCAAATTGGATCTTGACAAAGATTTGTAAATGTTGTAAATAAACATGTTTTGTTTTATTTCATTTTATTTGGTCTTCTAACATAATGGGAAGGTGAAACGAACAACGATGATTGTTGGCCTTCCAAGAGCGGCTCATTAATTTTTAATGAGAGCAGCAGTGAGGAGGGGAGGAAGGAAGGGAGATGCAAGGAGAAAGAGAGAAGGACAACAACATAAATTGGATCTCGAAGAGGGTTTCCTGCTCGAAGTTGAGTGGACAAAGGATTTAATGTGCTTATTCGCTCTGAACAAGGTGCCTCTGAGCCTTGGCCTCTACAATTTTGTAATGTCAGTGAGTAACAATACACAGAGACTGTGTATAGATCACCCCATTGTAGTTTCCTCCTCAACATAATAAAAGTCCCATTTAAATGTTGAATCTATGAGTTATTACAATCTATGTTTTGGGAATTTAGTTTTGACTTACGACAATGTATGCATACTCTGTCAAAGTTTTTTTTTCTTTAGCCTGTAACACTCGTCCAAAGTGTTCTCCCGTTTCCTAGGTAAATTTAAACTTGTCTAGGCGAATTTTGAAACCCATGGGCGTTTTTCTTCATTGTTGAACATCTAAATTCGTCCCTTGTATTTTTTATCTATTGTGGGGAATCAAAATCACCCCTAGATGTTTTTTTAGTTGCCGAGGGTCACCAAATCGCCCTACAAAATTTTTCCTTTTCTATTGAGCGTTGAATCTGCCTCTAGATAATTTTTCTTTAACTGTTGGTTGACCCATTCCAACTGGATTACTCTTGAAGTCAATTTTTTTTTCCTTTTGTTGACTCAATCATTGAAGAATTCAACCAAGATTTCCTTTGGTCGACCCAACCATCAAAGAATTCAATCGGGCTTTCCTTTGGTCGACCTGACCATCAACGCATTCAACCGAGCTTTCATTTAGTCGACTTGACCATCGAGCATTCAACCGGGGTTCCATTCGGTTGACCCAACCATCAAAGCATTCGATCAGGCTTTCCTTTGGTTGACCCGACAGTTGATGAAATCGACCGGGCTTTCCTTTGGTCAACCTGAACATCAATGCATTCGAATGGGCTTTCATTTGGTCGACTCGACCATCAAGCATTCAATGAGGGTTCCATTCGGTCGACCCAACCATCAGAGCATTCAACTGGTCATCCATAAGGCCGACTCGACTGGTTTATTATTTGGTCAACTTGATTGCTTAGCATATTGCAAGGATTATAACTAGACGACTAAGAATAAGATAGAAATAAAAAAATTATTCTGCAGTAGAATTTGTGTTGGTGAGATGGATAGGCCATAGGCCTACCATTTCCGGATTAGATGGTATCAGAGCAGGTTCTGAAGGCTTGGAGAATACATGCATGGTAAACACCCAGAACGAGTACCAAAATAGTGGACAAGCATTGTGTCCAGGCCTACACAGAAGTAGAGCACCATCAATGGCAAGGCATCATCATGAAGAAGATGACAGGGAAGACCCATAGGTCAGACTGGATCGACTCAAGCAAAGCATTGCTACACTGACAGAGTTGGTGACACGGTTGCTTGTAATGAAGGGTAAGGAATCACACTTAGCAGAGACTGAGCATGAAGAACACAATTCTGGTCCAGAAAGTTCTAAAGGAGAGACGCTTGGAAACTTAGGTAATGAAAGCAATATTTCTTCATCTTCCAGTGTTCATTTCAAAGTTGAAGCGAAGCTAGAAATACCCATGTTTAATGGACAAACTAATATTGAAGCCTTGGATAGCTGGTTGAAAATATTGGAAGTTTACTTTGGTCTTTATGAAATCCAAGAAACACAAAATATCTCCTTTTCCTATTTGAAGATGACTGGACATGCTTTGTTGTGGTGGGAGAGTTATGTGGATGCATTAAGGATAGGCAAGAAGCCCATGCTGATGAAATGGGAGGACTTCAAGGCATTACTCAAGTCACAATTCTATCCCATAGGATATGAAGAGGAACAACTCATGAATTGGCAGTACCTTATGCAAGAACAGGGACAAGGAGTGCAAGAGTACATTTATGAGTTCAGGAGGCAGACCATCAGGTTGGGTATCTCTTTGGAAGGGGTGGTGATGAAGTACCTTAGAGGAATTTTTAGCCATATCCAAAGATAGTTGCAACTTCATGGTGTGAAAAGCATAGATGAGGCGAGCAAGAAAGCTCTCTACATTGAGTTGGACTCTAGGAAAAGACAATAGCACATGGGACAAGAAGACACCAACAAGAAAAGAGACAAGAAGATAACAACCACAACTGAGAAAAGGAGGGATCCTAATAGCCACTGTAAACACTGCGATGTAGATGGACAAACGAAAGAGAAGTGCTTGAAACTTCATCCAGAATTGTGTCGAAAGTGGCTAAAGTCCAAGAGGAAAAGAAAGGCAGTTGCTAAGACAAAAGAAGAAGCAGTAGTGAGCACCTCTGATCTGGACGAAGCCGTAGTTTGCACCACATTGCAGAAACCAAAGGTGAGTGGAGATAAATATGAGTTATTCAAAATCAAAGTTCAAGTGAAGAACCGTAAGGTAAATTCCTTGTTCGACAATGGTTCTCAATGTAATCTGGTTTCTGAAACATTAGTTGATGAGATTGGTCTAGAAACCTATAATCTAGTGTAGCCAAGTTCACTAGTATGGTTGCAAGGGAAAACTGTTATGAGAATCACTCGAAGATGTAATTTTTTTTTGCTATTAGTGCCAGCTATGTTGATGAGGTAGAATGTGAAGTTCAACCATTGGACGCATGTGGAGTGGTGTTGGGTAGCCCTTACTTGTGGGATAGGGATGTTACCTTCTACAAGAGAGAAAACAAGTATCGCCTAATCAAGGATGGCAAGGCATACTTCATCAAAGCACATCAAGAGAGAGAGAGAGAGAGTGCAACTCCTCTAGTAGTGGAACAAAGGCAGACAAGAAGAAAACAAGCCACCTTCGTCGGCAATGGAATGGTGGATATGAGGAGGAAAATAGAGGCCTTATGCTTCTGTATCCTTAATGGTCCAGCTTTTGGGGACCAAAAGCCTTCAAATGGTGAGGTGTGATCCGAATTGGATCTTGACAAATATTTGTAAATGTTGTAAATAAACATTTTTTGTTTTATTTCATTTTATTTGGTCTTCTGGCACAATGGGAAGGTGAAATGAACAATTGTGACTGTTGGCCTTCCAAGAGTGGCCCATTAAAAATAATGAGAGCAGCAGTGAGGAGGGGAGGAAGGAAGGGAGATGCAATGAGAAAGAGGGAAGGACAATAACAGAAATTGGAGCTCGAAGAGGGTTTCCTACTTGAATTCGAGTGGACGAAGGAGTAAATGTGCCTATTCTCTCTAACAAGGGTGCCTCTAAGCCTTGGCCTCTGCAATTTTGTATTGTCAATGAGTAACAATACACCTAAATTGTGTATAGATCACCCGATTGTAGTTTTCTCCTCAGCATAATAAAAGTCTCATTTAAATGTTGAATCTATGAGTTATTGCAATCTATGCTTTGGGAATTTGGTTTTGACTTACGACAATGTATGCATACTCTATTGAAGATTTTTTTTCTTTAGCCTGTAGCACTCATCCAAAGCATTATCTCATTGCCTGGGAGAATTTAAACTTGTGTGGGAGAATTTAAACATACATGGGTGAACTTATGCTTACTTGGGTGAATTCAGAAACCCATGGGCGTTTTTCTTCATTGTTGAACATCTAAATTCGTCCCTTGTATTTTTTATCTGCTGTGGGGAATAAAAATCACCACTAGATGTTTTTTTAGTTGTTGAGGGTCACCAAATCGCCCTACAAACTTTTTCCTTTTCTATTGAGGGTCAAATCCACCTCTAGATAATTTTTCTTTAACTATTGGTCGACCCATTCCGACTGGATTACTCTGGAAGTCGATTTGTTTTCCTTTGGTAAACCTAACCATCGAATAATTTGACCAAGCTTTCCTTTGGTCGACCCGGCCGTCGAAGAATTTGACTGGGTTTTCCTTTGGTCGACTTAACCATCAACGCATTCAACCGAGCTTTCATTTGGTCGACCTGACCATCAAGCATTCAACCGGGGTTCCATTCGTTTGACCCAACCATCAAAGCATTCGATTGAGATTTCCTTTGGTTGACCCAACCGTCAAAGAATTTGACTGGGCTTTCCTTTGGTCAACCCGACCATCAACACATTCGACTGAGCTTTCATTTGGTCGACCCGACCATCAATCATTCAATAGGGGTTCCATTCGGTAGACCCAACCATCATAACATTTGGTTGTTCATCCATAAGGTCGACTCGACTAGTGGGTGGTCGACTGGTTTATTATTTGGTTGACTCGACTGCTTGGCATATTGCAAGGATTATAATCAGATGAATAAGAACAAGATAGAAACACAATTTTTATTCCGCAGTAGAATCTATGTTGGTGAGATGGACAGACCATAGGCCTACCATTTACGAATTAGATTTCCAATGATACAAGCATCACATTGCTTCAATTTCCTAGGAATAGTAGGCAAACCAGAAACACCATTATTTTTCAACAAATGAAGACTGTCATAATTAATATGGCCAAATCTAGCATGCCACAAAAGACTATATGGCATTATACATGTGTCGTGATGAGAGAGGTATGCAACATTTTGTGTATGGGTAGATTCCCCTTTCAACTTCAATAGTCTTCCATCTTCCATTCTGATCATGACAACCATGTTGTCAAAATCCTTCCTTATTTCAACTTTGTCACTGGACATATGAACAGAGTGGCTTTGCTATCAGATGTGCACAAGGGACAACAAGTTCCTTTGTAGCTCAGGAAGATAAAGAACATTATGCAAAAGAAAATCTAGGAGTCCATGAAACTTAAGCCTGATGGTGCCCATTCCCGAAGGTTTGAGACTTGATCTATCTGCAAAATACACTATGCCATATACATTTTCATCAAAGTCTTCAAAGAAGTCTCTTATGAGTGTCATGTGAGAGGTTGTATATGTGTCAAGAAGCCATGCATCTCCCCAAGAAGAAAGTGAAGCGTTAAACAAATATTCAATTACTCCTATATTGCAATGGGAAACAACGTAATGGCCAGGTACTTTACCTTTCTCTGGTTCTGAATATTTGCCTCTGTCCTCTTTCTTATTATGTATGTCTTCTTTCATCTTCTCCCATGGAATTCTGCAACCATTCGCCTCATGTGACCCCTTCTTTATGCAATGGGAATAGTGAAGATTAGATCTCTGGCTGGGACTATGCCTACCCATTTGTCTTCAAGCTTCTTCTTTCTGCATCCTCTCTTTCTCTTTCTGCCTTCTCCTCTAGAACTCCTAGACATTTCAACACGCCACCCATTCTTCCCGTTCAATGCATGAATAACATCTACAACATCTCGATGATCATCAAACTTAATGAAGGCATAGCTTGGGGACTTTTGTGCAACCCAAACACTGCTAAGAGACCCAAACATGCAAAATTTATCTTCCAATGCACGCTTAGTTGTATGAAGGTCCAAATTGTTGGCATACACATTAGACATGATAGGAACAATAGATCTTCAATGCACATAAGTGCTCATGGGTAGTGTAGAAACTGAATTTAACATATGGGGTCGAAACGCGGTATCAAAAGACACAATAAGTAAATAAGCGAGTGATAAGCAAGAGAAATAATAATTAATAGTGAGTCAAAATCCTTACATTCAACCTCCAATACCATAAAGGGTTCGGGCCTGCCTCTTCAATGAGTAGAAATCTGTGGATGTCACACACTTGGCATGATCTCTTCTCAAACAATTACCATCGTGAAGTTGAATTCGAGGTGCATGACAGGCGTAGGGTTTCATGGGCAGGTACGACTATTGGACCGTGCGTGGTAAACATTTAGCGCTGACAAGATTAGAGTTTTGAATTTCGGATGAGGCCAACGCTTAGGGTTTACTCCAAGCTCTTATATTACAATCGTTGGGCGATGGGGGCAAGAGCTCTGTCAAGGACTAGTCGTGCGAAGAACCACATGACTAAGATCAATGAGGGAGAGAAACCCTAATGTGTGTACAGTCAACAAGGAAGAAAACCTTCAACTAGAAAACCTCAACCAACGATTTTAGGCAGACACAAGAAAGTGTGTGAGAGGGGGAATGACTAACTCACATTTTCCACAGACTAATGTACAAGAATTGATCAGATAATCAACTAGAGAGGCTTATGGGAAGACAGATGGACAAGTAGGAGTCAGGAGGTGTTTTCTACACATGGGGAAGGAAGAAAACGCCAAGGGAAATCACAGAGTTAACTTGCGCTCTAATACCACTGTGAGGCCAGGTATGGTAGAAAACTTAACTCCACACACTTGTCTATTACATTGTCATTGTTGTTAGTCCCTGGATTTGGCCATGTCAAAACCAATGATTGATACTCGAAGTTCCTGTAGCAATTCCACTAAATTTTGGGCAATTGAGCTTAGACATGCTTCTCTTTGAAAGACGGCGTTTCAAAGTTGATTTTTAGGTCCATTTTGGCAAAAGTTTATAATTATAAAAAATGGCTTTGGGCTAGTTTTATTAAGCAATTTTGGCTTAATATGGTCTTTTTATGCTCTCGGGTTCCTAATAAAAAAATGTTGGCCCGAGAGGCCGATCTCCAAGTCTGCCAAATATCGAACAAAGCACGTGCCTTAACACATAGCACCGAGGTCTAAGTCCAAAAGCCAAGACCAAATATGCGAAAGAGAAAAACCACGAAGGAGTCTATAATTTGCTCAACGATTCAGACAATATTATAACCATTGGCATATATAAACACATTAAAGTATTATTTTCTCAACCAATGTGGGATAGTACCCATAGACATGAAACATATATATATAATGCGCAGTGATAAAATCCCCATGCTTTTATCTGTCAGTTTTTTATTAAGGATTGAATCACACCTTTTGCAGTTGTCGGATGTGCTCACCTAGGTGTCAAAATTATTGGCAACACAGATGAATGTTTTTGTTTTTGTGGTTATGTTCTGACAGGTGCCCAATATTAGTGTATTGGTAGATTTGGTTGGGAATGGACAGATGACGGTAGAAAGAATTGGGAAAACTGTCAAGCTATGATCTTACCAATCCCGGTTTGAAAACCTCTCACAATAGTACAGATCATTGTAGTGACCACGATCTTTGCATTGGTTGTTCTACAGGGATTTTTCGTGGCAGATTTGAAGGCTGATGAAATTGGAATAAGGCAGAAGATGAGTACTGAAGAAGCCAATCAAGTTGGTGCGGTGCCGACTCAGAAGTTAGAAGGCTCGGGCATTGGTGCATCAGGGATAGAGGTTGCTAGCAGTGATTCTAGAGATGTCACCATCAAGTTTGAGGGAGGCAAGGATGGAGATAGAAGAGTGTTAGTGTCTATTGTTGCCTATCCAACATTGTTAATGGCAGCAAGCTTTGACCTTATTAAAGAAGGTCAAGAATACAGTGGTGGCAGTTGGGTTGTTATTGGCATCTTGGCTGGAGGAGTTTTCATTTTATGTTGTCAGAATCACCTAGAACAATATGGTGAAGTTAACATGCTAGATATAAAAGCAGTCAATGCCAGAAAGATGGTCCTGGTGATTGGAATTATCAGGTGCTCGAATCTCCTGTGCTGGCTTAAAAGGACTATCACAAGGAACTATAGCCATCGTTGTGCTCAACATTCCAGAAGGCTTAGTTGTGAGTATGGTTCTGGCATCACGTGGGGTGTCTCCAACCAATACATTGATATGGAGTGTCATTATTTCCTTGCCACAACCGCTACACTTGTTGTAGCAATTATGGAGACACTTAGCACATTTCTTGAAACTTTCGGAGAAGAGAGATGGTGGACAATGTATCACTACTGTAAATAGATACTGTGTGGTGTTATTTCATGACTGCGTGACATATCCTGTTTGGCTATAGCTGGAATACAATTAAAAGAGACCTGCAAAGGGCTTGAACATTGCTATGATGCAAATATGGAGAGAGCTGGGGTTTTACAAGGATAAATCTGTCCAAAAATTGCCACATATACA